>JAUMGZ010220139.1:0-11512 GCA_032359645.1 Pododesmus macrochisma
ATGGTGTCAGGATCATGTGACCGAGTGAAGTATCATGCCAATGTGTCTGCGACGTGATATTACTGTGAGATAGCACTTTAAAAGCTGTCATAAGTACGCACTGTCACAAGCAGACACCGTCTTGATATGACCTATACATGAGTTAAAGGGACGTTAAACCCCAATGAACAACAAACAAACAAACCCTCCTCCCGTTTATAAGGATGAGGTAGCCAGTGTTACTGAAACAGAATCAAATCATGACCACTATTCCATAACACCTGGGAGGAATATGTTAAATTTAACATATTCCTCCCAGATAACACGTATTTGATCTTAAATAACACAAGCTGCAAACTCTCATTAGTCCAGTTGTTTTACCCGGGGGTTGATTGTTAAGCCGAAACAGAAACATGGCTTCATATACAGTTATATTTAGAAACTAAAATAATTGAATATCTAAGATGAAATAAAAAGAATGTGAAAGTATTAACTATCAAATATAATAAAACTTCACTTTTTGACATAAATTAGTCAAGTTGAACGCCACCAACGTCGTAGGACAATGCAAACATATATGACCTCCTATCGGGTGGGTATGATTATCCATATTGCTTTTGGGCGGAATTTTTTTCTCCCAAACAACACACCCCTTTTTGCCTCTAATCTTGTATTTGTCTGGATCATGTTCTTACTAAGGACATTCAAAGTTTTTTTTCTATGTTTAGCGTCCGCGGACGGGTAGGTTTTCGTATTGAATATGAAAAACAAACAAAACTCTACCAACGCATTTTTCCGAAACGGTTTTTCACTTTTATATAGAATATTTCAGTTAGAATATTTCAGTGTCATTAACAATACATAGTGTTTTTGTTCTAATTTATTCTTTAAGTGTTCATAAATTGCAATTTCCTGTCGAAATTTATGGTCTTACATATGGCATTACATTGAAATACTTGACAGCACCGCGGTGTATTTACAAAATTTTAAAATAAAGTCTATTCTTAAAAGTTCTTGTATTTTGCTGGAAGTGAGAAAGTAAGGCCACATTAACCTGTTTAACCACACCGTCTGGTGTCTTGCTGGTTGACCGCTTGTAAGTTCAGCATGAGTAACTAGCCCTGAGATTGTCGTGATGTTCTTTTAATTCCTTTTTCGTCCGGTGCTGAATTGTTTGATGTGGCTGTTGTTAATTTGTCAATGTTCGTTCGGTGATTCCCCTTATCCTGTCTTTCACTCATAATTTCTTAATCAAAAAGTGTTGTTGGTTGTTGGTTTTCAATTATCTTTGATTAGAATGCCCTTCTTTTTTTCTTCTATGCAAACAACAAGACAAGACTTTCGGATGAAATAGGATAAACACAACAAAAGATGTTAATAAACAACCAAGAGCCTTATGAAAACAGCATCATAAACTTGAGAAAAAAATCGAGGCATACCAGCAATCAAAATGATATCCAAAGGGAAAGAAAGAACTTCTGTATGAAAGACACAACAACCTAACTAAACACTCTTTAAAACGCATTTTTTATTGTAATTACATATGAATGATGTGGTAAACAAGTCTTCCGTTTCCCAGAATTCTATTGAGTATTTTGTACTATTGGCCTTTCCGGATTCTAATTTACTTTGTTGGTTATTGAGTATTTTGTACTTTTGGCCTTTCCGGACCCTCATTTCACTATGTTGGTTTTTGAGTATTTTCTACTATTGGCCTTTTACTATGTTGGTTATTGAGTATTTTGTACTACTGGCCTTTCCGGGTCCTCATTTTACTACTGTATCTTGATTTTCATATTTCTACCAAATGTCATATGACTTTGGTCTTTGTATTTAATGTGATTTTTTGTGACTGGTGTGGGCCCCCAACCCCTTTCTTCCCACGATGCTGGTCACCTTCTTAAGGTCATCATGTGACGTCATGAGGTCAGAGATATCTACACCCGTTGAACTTGTGTTAATTGGGACCAAATATACATTGTACATGCAATGAACATGAGTTTAAAGTGTTACTTTATGGAGTGTTTTGATAAATACGTAATTGGCGTTTATTATTCATCAAAGCATGCAGAAATATTTGTAATCTATCAATGTATCTGGTATTATTCAGAATTCCATTATGCTATATAGTTGTGTGTCGTTTGTTCCTTTTGTGAAAAGGCTTCGATTTATAGCGCCTGATTTACATACTACGTTATAAAAAGTAAGCATATGTATTTTTAATTTCCCCCTGAAAGCATTTAGCAATAATGGTGTTATTGAGATTTTTACTTCGAGTTGATAAACTTATCATAAAACGCCATAATAATTTAAACATGAACTTTAAAAGCTAATAGAAGACATTATTATAATTATACATATATATAAAGCGTTCAACTGACTGTGACAGGGTTTCTATTAGTTCAGTGGTAAAAATAAGTTCTTATCCGCTATCGTGCCCCACAGGTAATAATGATGTAGCAAATCTGTCTACTTGCAATGATAAAATTTAAGAATTGCACAGATCAGCTGGATGTATCGGATAGGTGATAAAACCTTGTTTTTTAGGGAGAAAACATGAGATAAAGTTTTCAAATGAAGATAAAGAGTGAGTTTGATATAAAAGTGATTTTAATGATGTTTTTAAATCACAAATACATTTATGGTTAAGCCCTTATCGCTGGATTTTGTGTTGGTAAGCTCTCGATGAAACTGAATCTCTGAAACATAGAAATTTAAAGCGTCAACCCGATCCAAGACTTTTCAACGTGATTTCAGATTATTTCAATGTAAATCCAGAGCTTTGCAACGTGAACCACGAACTTCAAAAGCGCAAACTCAGAACTTGTCAGCGTGAACCTAGAGCATTTCAATGTGAACCCAGAATGTTCCAACGTGAATCAGAGCTGCTTAGTGGTGTTGAATTAGTAAAGAAGAAAAGATAAAACGAATGAGAGGATTTCCCATCCTTTTGTTTCCAATCTATTACGGTTCCGAGGTTATTCAAATCTACGGTCAAAAAGTTATCTCGACCTTTAACAATTTTCAAGATTTAATTTTCTGAAAACCAATGGTGAAGATCACGAGTGTCTATGACCTTCACTTTTTGACCACCAACCATTAACGTTCATCGGTAAAGTTTCTAAAAAGATCATCACTCCTTTAGAGTTCTTCAAAACACAACAAGATTGAGGTATCAGGCGCCAAAAATATTCTTGCCTTTACATTCTCTATTCATTACGGTTCCAGTGATATTTTGATAACAAGTTCTTAAGTCAAAAAGTTATTGTGACCTTGACCTTTGTACATTTGCCAAGGTAACATGTCCAAAAGACCCATTATCAAGACCCCAATTCACTATGGCTTACCGATTGAGTTTTGTCCTTAAAGTCTTCGGTCAAGTTGTAAAATTGGCATAACTTTCTGAATGAATCGTCCAACTCTTTCGGTCAAAATACAACAAAGTTGCGGTACATTTGAATTTGGACCAAAATATTTTCTATCCTTTAGTTTTCCTCTACCTATTATGGTCCCATTCTGAGAATCAGGTCATAGTTATATATAAAGGTCGGTTTGTAGATCCCAGGTCTATATGTCTTATATTTAGTTTGGACCATTAACAACTTCAGTCAAGTTGTTGAAGGTGCATAACTCTACCCGCAGACCCATTGACATGATACATCATCCTGACACAAAGCAAACAAGCCCTTTCCCTACTCAAATATGCTTACTGCTTAATTAACAGGGAACGTCTTTTGTGTGACCCGACCGGGTATCGAATCCGAGACCTTCCGCCCACGAAGGGAACGCTCTAACCAATGAGCTACTGAGGCGGTTCGGCAAACATTTAGACATATGGACATCATGTTGTTTGGTCTTCTAAACGTTTTGATTAAATCGTCTAGTCTATATGGTTGATTCGTGTGAGAACTTGGTGTGTGTGTGTGTGTGTGTGTGTGTGTGTGTGTGTGTGTGTGTGACCTGCATTATAGTCAATGTAACACTACCACGTGGTTTTTATTAATTGCAAATGTTCAATGTAAAACGTATCACAACATATTCATGATGGTATATTTTGTATTGTTTTTAAGATATTAAAGACCAGAGCGTAACATCAAAAGAATACCCCTCACAAAATCGGGCTCCTTCCGTATCGAGTATATGCGCGATACGACTATCGTACGGCTAGACAAAATGCTATACAGATAGATTTAGACTGTACATGTCTGCTGTGAAAAACAAACGTGTAATGTTTATCACTGAAATTATTTTCTTATGTTTAATTTTGTTTTTGTAAATTGTTGACCTTGCCTGAGGATATTGTATTGTAGTTATAAAATATTTTATCAACAAACAAACTGAACTTTTAAATACTAGTGTTTGAACATCAAAACATGACAGTTTCCGCCCGATGCTGACATGTTACCCTGGTTTCCTCCTTCATTTCCCGTGGATACAAGACCCTGACACGTAAGACCGTCAGAAGGGCGTTACCTGCACGTCTTGTAAGCAGTCACCCATCAAGTAATACCCACCTTCTCCATTCATACCTGTCGAATAAAAGGCACGATTTATTCATAAACCTCTCAAGTTGCCCCATAATTCTATTGTAATAAGATATCCCGTCGCATTGGAACGCACATAAGAGGCTTAAGCCGTCTTTGTATTGCTTTGTGCGCGAGGGACTCGCCACATTTCTTCTCTTGTTATGACGGGTCATCCGGCATTGTGGCACTTTGTAAAGGCCTTTGTGTGCCTATTATTACTTCTTTTTTACCTATGAATTCGCTTTCAGATAATTAATAGATTGAGCATTACGGTACAAAAGACTTCTACGGGGGCTAGTGTGACTCCTTTGTACGGAACAATAGACTTAAGCCAATTACTGTAATACGGCGTATTCAACATGCAATAAAGTTCAACTTGTGGCCACTTGATAAACGGCATTTTCTTTCATAGGAGATTTATGTCAGTCAAAAACAATTTCAATCTTTAACAACTATGATCGCATACTGTGCTTAATTCTATTGTAACAATGTACGAAAAATCACGAAACATTTAACTCATTGTTTCTCTGTTGACAAAAGATGTTTATCAAGACTTTTAAAATGGGTAGTAATGATAAAGGAAATCAATGCTGGCGTAGAGTGACATTGGATTTTGTTTTCCTACACAGAAGAGTTTTAACATAGTATTCTTTGTGTAACACACACTATTAAATAGGTCTCAATAGGTTGAGAACAATAGGAACAAAACCTTTTCCACAGGGAGGCGATAAGCCACCGGCTTGAGTACTTCTTTTCAATACTATATCACTTTTCACGTTAATGCTATCTGATTTGCCCACAATGACTTATGAACATATATCGCTTTACTGAAAGAATTTTTATCGCGCTAATTTAAATATTTAAAGAAAAAACAACGATAAAGAAATTATTATCATAGCAGCTTTTTAATACGTATAAACGGAATCCATAACTGATATGGAACCGTGCTCTTATAGTTAAACAGTAACGTGTTCTCGAGATAGAACGGCTCCCCTTGTGAATGAGTGGACTTATAGAATGAAATGTGATTCTATTCTAACTCAAATAACTAACAATTAGTGAATGACACTCGCACAAAAGAAAATAATTCATTTATACCTAATATTTTCACAATTAGAATGTCACCGCTACTGACAGGTCAGGCGATTTGCCTCAATCGATCACACAAATTTGATTTTTGTCATACACGAAAATAATAGGTGTTTATGTCAAAGATAAAAGTGGCATACAGAAGGAGTGGTGAAGATAGTATAATTACTGACAAAGTGCTGGCATACTTTACAAAGTGTTCATTTATACATGCAATGGACTTTATTTCATTAATACATATAATGTCAATCACAATTAAATGAAGACAACGACATAGAATAGTTCAGAGAACTGTATGTGAATGGTTCTACAATGAGAGAGAGAGAGAGAGAGAGAGAGAGAGAGAGAGTCAAACACTGACAATGAAGTTGGAGAAAGAGAGAGAGTGAGATATATTCAAACACTGACACTAAAACAGAGAGAGAGAGAGAGAGAGAGAGAGAGAGAGAGAGAGGGGAATTCAAATACTGACGCTGAAAAGGTATAGAAGAGAACTTGGTGCGAACGATGACAATATTTGAAAGAGAGATTCGGACGCTGACAGTGACATATTAAAAAATGAAGAGTATTCTTAGGAAAGCATAATAGTATATGAGAAGTCTTATCTTTAAATATGTCATCGCTCATGCTCGAGATATGACACAGAATGGTGCAACGTCATGTATAGGTGTGGTCGACATTGCCGTACCTGACTTTATACATTGACTTGATATACCTATTCACTTCGTCAATTATAGTCAACCATGCCATTCTTTCGAGTTTATACATTTACTATCATGTTGCGTCATCTTTTATTTGTTCTGAGTAGTTTATTTTTAATTCATGACCGTTTTCAGCTTAAAGTTCCTATCTCTGCGAGTTTAAGGTTGATTTAACGGATTGATAATATCAACCATTTTATCCACATCAGGAGTTAGTGTGGAATGGATGCTCTAATTCGATTTCGGTGTGATAGCTGGCTTCTACCTTTTTATTTTGAGATCTGTTTGGTTCAAATTCGATTTCGCTGTGATCGCTGACTTCTACTTTTTATTTTGCGATCTGTTAGGTGTGATTTCTTTTTCTTTTTGAAGCCTGTTGACGTATTCTTTAGTAACTACAGTAGTTCTTCTGTTTCAGATGTCATTCTTCTTAGAACTTTATAATTAAAGCTTTATTTCTTATTCGCCAATCAGTTAAAGGATAATATCATAATGAGACATCTGGAACGTCATGTTTAAAACACGAATAGTGTGGCTATAAAACTTCAGAAACAGAAGAGAGAAATAACATTTACAAAATATTCCTTAAATACTTTGACCGACCCCTAATGTAGTACGACAATGAGTAATATACCCTATAAACGGGTGGATTTGTTTATCAAACAGAACACCTTTTCTCATGGATCTTTACAGAGGCTGACTCATGGTATAATGGGGCTTTCAGTTCGAGTTGGATGGTTTTCACATTATTGTTTAAAAGACATATAAGTAGTATACATTCACACCACACAGGTGAGTGTTGAGAGTGATTTCTATTGTTCACTCAACAGTGGAAGCTTTCGAGGGTATTGTATGAGAACAATCAGATAGCTTGCCAGTCTTTTCATCACTGATGTACTTAAATTCTGTTGCACTATGCTTTTAGCTCAATAACCACACTCGATTGTGAACACTCGAAATGTTCAATTATGTGAAAGCAAAAAATAACTTTCATAGTCATATATTTATAATTGCTTCTTTTCAAAAGGGTATGATGGAGCTTTAAAGAAAATGTGTAATAAAATATTTGATTTTTATTTGGCGATCCATGAATTGATGAAAAGAGGTTTTATCAAATTCGTCGTGCGTTACAAATGATTTATTTGTTAGTGTTTAAAACAATTTTATTGAAAAGAAATATTTGTGAAAACATTTTAAACTGAGTCTTTGGTCGCGTATCTCCAAATCTGAAATCTATGGTAATAAGTTTTATTCCTACTCTTGATGGAATATCAACATTTAATTGTCGCACGATTTTACTTAGTTCTGTGAGCTATTCACACGGACATCTTATAAAAGAAACAGGTTTAGACGGTAAATGATTACGAAAACAGAATATAAAAATAAATATAAAGGCAGATTATCAATTTAATAAAATATTTATATAAATCAAAATGAACTGTTTAGGGATATTTAGTATGTAATTGTAGTATGACAAAACAACTACCTTTCAAAAAAACCACACATTTCCTCTCAATCAGTATCAATTGCTATTAACATTTTACATATCTAAAAGTCAGAGGTTAGCGTCTTAATTTGTCATATAAATGGATATTTGTAGAAAAAATATAATACATTCCAAACACACCTATAGACACAATATAATATACAACAATAAGACACTACAAAGCTAACAAGTGATTCTAACAGGGTGCAAAAACAATGTGCCGAAAAATGCAACAGTTGATAAAACATAAGTAGAGTGGCTGCCATAATTCACACTAAATACGTAATATGTGTACTCGAAGGGTGCTATAATACTTGACAAAAGTATTTCTACTTGTCTGGAATCCGCCTGTCTCCTACCCGGTCATAGGGCATCAAACATAATACAAAACTATCAATCAACTAATTTGTTTTAGAGCAGTAAATTGCATTTTAAGTTATCGAGACCACTTGACAGTATAACGGCAGTGATTGGACCTAGTATTTCACTGTTATTTATGTAAGTTTTCACTTCATGATTTTTCGTATGTAAATAAGATCTTTAACCCTTTTAAACAATACGACATGTTTTATGTTGTATCAAGGTGTATATACTGATTGTATACGGGAACAATAAAATGTTGTTACTTAAAAAAAAGAAACAAGAGGGAGAAAAAGAAAAAAGTAGAAGATTTATGAGATGTTATTAGAATTTTTGTTTCTGAGTTATAAAAAATTATTTGTTAAATAAACTACCGGTATTCAACCTTCGTTTGGCCACATCATTTTTTAAAAAAAAACATGTCCGCGGGTGCCAAATGCAGCTAAAAGATTTCAAACTGTTTGTGGTTGTTTCGTCGAACATGTGACTTCTTGAATTTTTGCGTTATTGCTGTGTTCGAAACCTCTAATATGCCTGTTGCGTGGCGTGACCTTTTTGTACGCTTAAGACCTCTTGCATCATGACCACTTGACCTTCTGTGGGTTGGACTCCTTTCCTATCATATGTTGCTGACCTCTTGCGTGATGACCTCTTGACCTTCTGTGTGTTGAACAACTTACCTGTTGTATGTTGTTGACCCCTTGCATGATGACTTCTTGACCTTCTGTATGTTGAACTCCTTACCTACTGTATGTTGCTGACCCCTTGCATGATGACCTCTTGACCTTCTGTATGTTGAACTCCTTACCTGCTGTATGTTGCTGACCCCTTGCATGATGACCTCTTGACCTTCTGTATGTTGAACTCCTTACCTACTGTATGTTGCTGACCTCTTGCATGACTACCTCTTGACCCTCTGTAGGTTGAAATCAAAACGTCTTTAATTCTGAACCAGGAATAGTTTGTATACTTAGCTTAGTATGTCTGTAAGTCTAAGATCAAAACTTCTAACACTAAGACATGTTGACTTCTTTTATGTTGAACTCATGACTTTTTGTATGCCGAACTCGGAATTTCTTGCCCGCTGCACCCATTCTCTTATATGCTGAACTCGGGATTTCTTGTGTGCTTCAACAGTCTTTTGTATGCCGAACTCGGGATTTCTTGTGTGCTTTAACAAAGTCTTTTGTATGCCGAACTCGGGATTTCTTTTGTGTTTTAGCCCATTCACTTGTGTTCCGAACTCAGGGTTTCTTGCGTACTGTCCTCAAAGCCTATTGTATGCCGAACTTGTTTTTTCTTGCGTACTGCCCCCAAAGCCTCTTGTATGCCGAACTAAGAATTTCTTGTGTGCTGACCTCAAAGCCTATTGTATGCCGAACTTGGTATTTTTTGCGTACTGCCCTCAAAGTCTCTTGTATGCCGAACTAAGAATTTCTTGCGTACTGCCCTGAAAAGCCTCTTGTATGCCGAACTAAGAATTTGTTGCGTGTTGACCTCAAAGTCTATTGTATGCCGAACTTGGGATTCTGTGCGTGTTTCACGCAAAGCCTCTGTATGCCGAACCCTAATGAACTCATATAAGCTGAACTCGAACTCTTGTAAGCCGAGCCCCTGTGCATAGTTCGAGGTATCTTGTAGATTTATGCAAGACATCTTGTTGATTGAACTCAGAACGTTTTAAACTGAAAACGGTACCTCCTGTGTGTTAAATTTAGAACCTCTCGTATAAAGAACTCTGGATTATTGTGTACTGATCTTCAGACATCATTATGTTGACCTCATGACCTCTTGCATAATGATGATATATCTCGATAAGTGACAATCTTGAAAATCCCGGAAAATACAAATATAATCTGCGTCTCTATAACCGACAGTCAAGGAAATACCAATAAATGACAATCTAAATGAATTTCAATGAACGCCAATCTAAGCAAATACATACAAATCTATTCTCAATTCAAATAAACGACAAACCGGGGTATTCTGTTACACACAAATCTATTCTCAATAAAAAAAAACGATAATCTATAGAATCTAAGTTAACACAAATCTAATTTAAAAAATCAAAAAAACGAAAATTTAGAGATTCCAAATTCACACAAATCTAATCTGTCTCGATAATCGACAATACAGTGAATTCAAAAACACCGAAATCTAATCTGAAACTCAATAAACGGCAATCTAGGGTATCCCGATACACCGAAATCTAATCTAAATCTCAATGAACGACAATCTAAAGTATCCCAATGCACCGAAATCTAATCTGAATCTCAATGAACGACAATCTAGGAAATCCCGATACACTGAAATCCCATCTGAATCTCAATGAACGACAATCTAGGAAATCCCGATACACCTAAATTAAATATGAATCTCAATGAACGACAACCTAGGAAATCCCGATACACCGACATCTAATCTGAATCTCAATGAAAGACAATTCAGGAAATCCCGACACACCAAAATCTAATCTGAATCTCAATGAACGACAATCTAGGGTATCCCGATACACCGAAAACTAGTCTGAATTTCAATGAAAGACAATCTAGGGTATCCCGATACACCGAAATATAATCTGAATCTCAATGAACGACCATCTAGGAAATCCCGATACACCGAAATCTAATCTAAATCGCAGAGAACGACAATCTAGGAAATCCTAATACACCGAAATCAAACTGAATCTCAATGCACGACAATCTAGAAAATCCCGATACACCGAAATTAAATCTGAATCTCAATGAACGATAATCTAGGAAATCCTGATACACCGACATCTAATTTAAATCTCAATGAACGATAATCTAGGAAATCCCGATACACCAAAATCTAATCTGAATCTCAATGAACGACAATCTAGGAAATCTCGATACACCGAAATCTAATCTGAATCTCAATGAATGAGAATTAAGGAAATACCGTACACGCACCTATCTGCATTGCAATATACTCTTATATAATTGAATCTTCTTCAAAACACTAAAAATCAAAGAAAAGTAGATAAAAGAACAACAGAACACCAATATGTTAAAGAATTTCAGTTACATCAAACTAAACGAATTTAAAACATAACCTCCAAGAAACAGAATCAAGAAAATCACCATTGTAATAGAATTCAAATAACCACCAATGTAATAGAATCTAAATAACCACCATTGTAATAGAACTCAAATAACCACCAATGTAATAGAATCTAAATAACCACCAATGTAATAGAATCACAATAACTACCAATGTTATAGATTCCAAATAATCACCAATGTAATAGAACTCAAATAACCACCAATGTAATAGAATCTAAATAACCACCAATGTAATAGAATCAAAATAACCACCATTGTAATAGAATCAAATAACCACAAATAAAA
>JAUMGZ010220150.1:0-11511 GCA_032359645.1 Pododesmus macrochisma
TAAACTTACAATGAACAGAACCTACTTTGGGGTAGGTCAGGTTTACATTTTGTAGTCAAATAACCTTACTTTTCCCGACGAATTCGATGCTTTGCATCAATGTTTTCTTGTATTGAACTTTAGTGAGATCTATTATCTAGCCATGGACTTTTGCATGTTTGATACATCCTTGAATCGTCCGGATTTAACGTCAACAGTTGTTTTATTATGGTACTTTTCTTTGAAAGAAACAGTCGTGAACTGCTCTTTGAAGGAAACAACTACCATGACTATGTGTGACTCGAAAGACGTCATCGTTGTAACACCATTTTTGATTAGTCGTACTGTTTTGCAACGGCAGAATTGATTGGTTGACTAGACCTGTTAAATGGAAAACATAACAAGCACGTGCAGATTCCGTCGATTTTACCTATTGACTTAGCTTTATGTTTTCAACCAATCGCATGCAGAAAAGCCTTTTTGCCAGTCATATAACACATATCGACGACATTGAAGATGTCTTAGAAGTCAACTATTCGTCCTCGATTATTCCTATACGGCAAGTAACCCACTGGTAGCTTTGGTATTCACAAATGCTAAATTCATGAAATGTGTCCTTAAGTGACAAGTCTTGATCTGTTAACATTTTACATGGGTTTTTTATTTAAGGTTAAATAAGAGCGAGTTTTTCCCAATATGTCCATGTCAAACCGTTTGATGTCAATATAACTTTTTCGATTTGTCAAATTCAAATGTCCCCCTTTAGCAGTGTTTGAAATTCTAGCACAGATAATTGATTAGTCAGTACACGTGATAGTTTGCGTGGATTTTACAGAATCACTATAAACAATTTTCTAAATTTTTAAATCGACAAAGTGAAAATTTACATGACGTGTCTTAACATGACTTTTGAACATGCACGCGATTTTTCCTGTAAATCAGAAACAAAACATCCCGGTTTTCGCAGACTTGTGGGCATTGCCTTGGAAACGCTCTTGTTCCTCTTCATTAATTAAAATGATATCGAGTTTAAATAAATAAAGGTGAATTAAACTGGTAACCAAACATCTAAAGTTAAGATATAAAAGAGATTGACCTTTATGTTTAAAACAGACGAACAAATGCCTCCAACAACACATGTTCACCAGGAAACATTCAATCGTGTTCATCATAGGGATAGGACAACGTTGTCCAAAAAGTAATGAATTATAAAATCAGAAAAAAGCGCGTATATATTGTATTGTTATCAAACAGACAACTCGGATGGCCTGTACTGTGTAAATAGATACACGATTTGGTTGTGTGTCTTAGGGCAGCTAGATTCACCTGTTACCATGAACAGAACATGGCATTTTACCTAATATTATTTTTCAAAAAGAAAACTTTTTTGTACTCTACAAAAATCAAATAAAAAAGGACAACAGCCGCTTTGTGTAATTTTTGTTGACCTGTTGATTCAAATGCGATAAATGCAAGGTAGGTTCGCCATTCGCGTAAACATTAAAAACACACTGAAATATTAAAATGATTGCATAATGTTGAATGACTGATTGGCTCAGCATGATTGACAATATGTGTGTTCATATGATTTATATCTACGGTATGATGTTCAGTGAAAAAACACTTTGAAGTAGGTCTTAGTTTTACCACTAACAGTGGATACTAGATATTCGACTGTATTATGGGTTAAAGTTACATTTAAAACTATATTCTTACAAGTCGAGTCTCAATCAAGTTACACTTGTACAATTACGTTGTATTCTTATACGGTATTTATAAATTGCAATAACTTTTTCCTCAGTATATTAAACTTATGTTTTGGTGAATAAGTCAGTATGCGTGGGAAATATACATATATGTATCTATTGCTACTTCACAGCGTTTGGTCTCGCAGCAATGCTTTTTAAAACGTGAC
Organism: Pododesmus macrochisma; assembly: GCA_032359645.1. Taxonomy (NCBI): domain Eukaryota; kingdom Metazoa; phylum Mollusca; class Bivalvia; order Pectinida; family Anomiidae; genus Pododesmus; species Pododesmus macrochisma. Next base: position 1,895 of record JAUMGZ010220150.1, read on the forward strand.
GCATTTAGTGTGTACAAATACTAATGGGTGAATAAGTGCAGTACCAAACATTTCTAAAAGCAGCTGAGTTGACATTTTTACTATATGTTCCGGTTGAAAAACAAGTTGTTGTTTTTGTCTTTTTTGGCGACTAATCTCGCGTAAGGGCTAGTGTCCTGGTGTGTTAGACGGTCAGTCAATTCACCAGTAATGCAATTCCCTACATCACACATGGGAGGAATAAGTGAATGGTACTCCGTCTCTATTCCTATAGGCATATTGATTTACATTGTAGTTTGACGGAATCCCTGGACTACAAAGCTATTTAGTATATTACTAGACAAAAGAGTAATTTTTCAGACTTCCAGACATTTCTTTATCATCAAATCACCTTTAGATGTTCGTGGGTCAGATAACGTAATGCATCGTTCTGTTGACTTTTTTCTACGTGTCTTTTACTTATTGTTCCAATCTCATACATCAAGTCTTTAGGATTTACTTTCACGCCAATGCATTCATATCTAACGGATTCGGCGTGTTGAATCGATGTTTTACGATTTTCTTACTCTATAAAGGTCATGTTGTGACGGGAAGGGGATAACAGAGAAACCGAATCAACACGTAATGTTTAGAAATGTAAAATGTCTAAATATATCTATATATACAAATTCAAAGAGTATCTAGTCAGTGTCTTTGTACTGTAATGCCCAAATACTAAGACCAAAAATGAGCTACGGTTCCCGCAGCTACAACGTAACCAAGTATATAATCAGTGTCTATGTAATCGTTTGTTTTAGCTCTATATACAGAGCATCAAGTCAATGTATTTGCACTGAAGATAGTTGACTTCTGTATGTTCTATAAAGAGTATCTGTACTGCAGATTATTTGCTTCGATTCTGTATAGAATATATAATCACTGTCTTTATAATGAAGATCTTATGTTACAATCTCCTCGAAAGAATGGTTATGTCTCTCAACTTCAAACTTTAAGACAACAGGCACACCCATACTATACTGAAAGCTACCACGAAAACTACTACTCTGTAAATAAGAAGTGGTCGGTAACACAATAAAATTATTTTCAAACTTCCTTAACGAATTATACCAATATTACAAAGTCAACGACAACAAAAAGGACTGTAAGAAGCACACTTGTCAAAGATAGTAAGAGGTTAGTCTTGAGCTATGGGTACCATAGTACTGTGTGTAGTACTGTAGGACCGAAGTATGAAACCAAAAAGTCAAGACGTGGAGTTTTAATAAGTAGTAAAAAGTTCCTTGTTTCTGGTTCTCGGGGTCATGATAGCTGACAAAATGAAACAGACACATATCCGCATTTCCACGACGGCACATAATCGCATTTCAACGACGGCACATAATCGCATTTCCACGACGGCACATAATCGCATTTCCTCGACGGCAAATATCCGCATTTCAACGACGGCACATAATCGCATTTCCACGACGGCACATAATCGCATTTCCAAGACGGCACATATCCGAATTTCCACGACGGCATATATCCGCATTTCCACGAAGCACATATCCGCATTTCCACGAATTGAATATCCGCATATCCACGAAGTACATATCCGCATTTCCACGAAGTACATATTCGCATTTCCACGAAGTACATATCCGCATTTCCACGAAGTACATGTTGCAATGATAAAATAGGATAGACATGCAAGACAATCCTTCATTTATGTTTTTTGATTAAGTTACATCTGAAATAAAGCACATATATTTTTAGTTTTTGGAAATGTGTAATCAAACAGATATAGATGACTAAATAATGAACGTCATAGCAATGAAGGAAATGAATGAATTTCTTCTGAATGAGTCAAGTGTTTTTATGCGTTTTAAGTGAATCTTTAAATTGTTCACGTGTGTGCCGGGGGCGTATATTTTATCACTGTGGCTCTAGTAATCATTTTACTTCTTTTACGTATTCTTGGGTGTTGCACAAATCCTGAATCTATTTATGTAACATGCCATTGCATTCCAATACAACGTGTTTGTCTGGGTTTCTTTACGACGCTTGAAGAGACTACATCACCAGAATTTTGTAAAATTGCAGCAGTTTTATAGATTACTTGTTCAATACATAATGTAACTTCTTCGAAAGCATGTTTATGAAACGTAAAGTATGTCTGTGTCACTTTTGAGTTGATGCAGTTTATTTATCCCTGTTTCCATTTGCTACACAAAGTAGCAATGTACTTCGTGCAAGCTCACCTTCGTAGCGGAAACAATCGTGTTTTAAAACTGAGAAATGAGAACAAATATTCGGACTTTTTACAGATTGTATTGCCCTATGTTAAGTCACAACATTTGATTACATTCATATACTTTCTTGCACAATCCGTCTCTCGATTAGAGTAAGTGAATGATCTTGGTCACCTTCAGTGCCATTGTCAGTTTACTGACCTCTTCCTCGGCAGCAAGACGTATTATATAATTAAACACTAAAGCACACCGGTTTGTCGGACCTGTTGATCTTTTATGAACGTGTCACATTGCGTTAGAGGGATGCTGCAATTCGTTGTGACAAATGGGTACAACGTTCGCATTCCACGCACCTGTTTGCTGTACATTGCTAACACTAGGGTGTTTGATATATCATGTCTGTAGTAACACAGCATTGTGCATCTATCACATCACACCTACGGAAACATCAGTGCAATTCCTACGATATGCCAATCTGTCAGTACAATTTGTCATTTGTCCAAACCAACTGTTTCACTTGTCACTCGTTCAGTACAACAACTTTCCCATAAGTTTTCGATTTTAGTTCACCTAGTAAACAATTTTCAAATTGACTTTTCCATAGCAACCAGTCCGTCCGTAGTCGTCGTCGTCGTCCGCCACGCGTCGTCCGCCCATCGTTAACTTTTCACATTTTCGACTTCTCAAAAACACAGTGGTAATTTTGACAAAGTCTACTGCGGATGATCCTCCCATAAACTCATTTCAGATGTCGAAGAATATCCAAAATTGTCACCATGGCTTCTTATTGGCTGAGATCTATTCGACTTCTTGTCGAGAACAATCAGCCAGATTTTCATGAAACTTGATTTATTTTTTCCTTGAACGAACCCTTTAGGAGTTATTTTCGACGCCTTCAAATATGACGTTATATGGCTTATGTTTGAATGAGACCTAACCGCTTTCATGTCGAGAATTGTTGGTCAGATGCACGAAACTTAATGTAGATGTTTCTTGTATTGTCTTCTTTTGGACTTTACCGATTTCTTCTCAATATGGTAACATGGGTTCTGATTGGCTGATACCTTGTTCGCTTCTTTCAAGAAGATATAGCTGCAAGAGCTTTCATTGTTAATGTATTCATGCAGACATTAAGGCCCAAAGGGCTTCTTGTTTTAAAGGTTGTTCCAATAACTTTTTATATTGTTTTTGAACTTCCAGTGCGAGAGCACTATCATAAAGTCGCCATCAGTGCGTACTGTCACAAGCAGACACCGTCTCGATATGTCTTAGACTTGAATTGAAGGAACTTTACAAACAAAAAAGTTATGGTAGTTTGCCGACATAAAATATACTCTAGTGTTGAGTTTTTAAAATGATTCAGTTGCATTTCCTATAATTATTCATTCGTTGTCAGTAAATTCTCTTTGTTTAAAGACCGGTTAGTGTCAATAATTAATACTTTTGGAACAACAATAGCAAGTATGTTCATTATTAATTATTACTCACGAAACGAGAAAAATGAAGGCGTTAACGTGTACAACAAGCAACGTTATAAAGTACGTGGTTTCTCAAGTGCCCTAAAACACTATAACAACTTTCGAGAGATGCACTCGGTAATTACTGTCTAAAAGCGTTTTACAGTGATGCCCTGTCTATGCTGACGTGCTGTGTCTAATCAGAAGTTTGACATTACCTACTGGAGAGATGGAATGCAATGGAAAGTGGTCTCCTCATCTGTTTTATAATTTCACTACGGTGGTGACCCCTTTGTTACATAGTGCAGAATTAGATTCCTGTTGAATTTTTATCGAGTATATGTGTTTCCGAAAGATAAATCAGAAACCTAATTAGCACTTCCATTGAACAGTTATGATTGCTTTATTTTAAGATTGTGTATCCGTATCCTGTTTAGAACGAAACGTTCCTGTTATACACTCTTCAGTTATGTAAAAATGGCTCTACTGCATATTTATTATTCTATTCATTGTATTCAAACATCGGGTCATCACTACCAAGCAGACACACACCGTACGGGTATCACACAGCGCCTCACACTTTATATACATATACTTCCTACTCTGACATAAGCATATTTAATGACATTCAACAAGGTGTTTTCTAAAACCTGATTAATACCATTTTGAAATGTGTATTTTGAACACGTACCCTTGGATAATGATATGCTTCTTTTTTCAGATAATTTCAATATAACAGTGAGTTGTGGGAGTTTCATTAGCGCTCGAGCACGGAAGCATGTTGGATGCCATCCAAGTATCAGGACAACACACTGACTTGTTATGAACTGTTGAGCTGCAGGATAAGTCAGAAATACTTTATATGTCACCGAGAAAACGAATTAAACAGGACAGTTTATATATCTAAATGATTTGCCACGGATTCTAGGAGGAGTGTTGTAACAGGAAGATCAATTTGGTGACGTATTTGATTTGTAAAGTGCTGTAAGAGGATGCGACGTTTAAAATATGAATGGACCACTTTACGGTACTGAAATTTAGTGTCGTTATCTCATTTGTACAGTATGGTTGAATCATATTTGGCAAGCGGATATATACTAAAAGTAGTTTCACTGTAAAACACGTAGTTTTGAAGTGTGATTTTGCTTAGTGCATCACTTGAACGTACAATGAATTATTAACAGAATTTACATAATTTGGAACGTGGTTTTAATAGAAATCATGCAGACGACAAACGGGGATGATTTTTCGTTGAATCATGGTGAAAATCCTTACTGTACCACAGAAGATATTTTAAGATTACGGAAACTAGGTCATCAAAAAGAGGGAATCAAACACCTCAAAGAAAAGTATGAATCAGTGTCAAAATTTGGACCTCAACTGGAAAGTTCAGCAACGGCTGTGGATGCGTCACCGTCGAGAGGAGACAGGGATATAGTCAGAGTATCCGGTAGTTTCGAATCTGGACAAAAATCTCCAACACACTCGGGAACTATTGGTCCAGCGAGTTTTTCAGAAGGTGTTGCAGATCAAGACATTTTACAAGTGGATATGTTCTTCAAAAGCCACAAAACAGATGTGTATGTGTGTCATTGTTTAGCCAACTTATATTTCGGAAAAGCTATGGGTGGTAAAGACCATTGGAAATTTACGACAACCGGTATCCCCTTGTTAGTGTTAGATACAGGAGAACATCATAGAAAACGCAAACTCCAAATTGTGTTGGCAGAAAAGGGAACTGGTTTTGTGCTTTGGAAAAACAATATTGATCATTTAACGGAATATGATGCGCCTCATGCTAACTTCCACACCCTTCATCTCACTACTGATCACACGAGATTGGCTGGACTAAGTTTCGATGACAGTACCGCAGCAAAAGAATTTTACTGTGAATTAATCAAGTTGACATCAGATCCAAATGATGAGTTGTTCAATATAAGTAAGTCAAAGAAAAAGAGGAAGTCGGAGAAAAAGAAAGCTAAATTCAAGCCTCCTAAAAAGGCGGAAATTTCTCAACCTTGTTGTTTCGTGCATGTGACGAAGTTGGAGACGTCTAGTGCTAGTATGACGTCTTCAATTTCCGGTCCCATGGCATTTGAACACACAACAAAAAGCGAAGACGACACGAACCAAAAGGACAGAATAAACGATGTAGAAGTGTCAAATCTTTTAGGGAGTAAGTTAACTTTGACAAGTGGAAGTACTAGTTCCGGTATATCGGAGGACATCCGGTCATGTGATCAATGACGTGTTTAGTGAAGAAAATTGTAGATTTCTAGTCCGAGAAGATGACTTGATTATTTTAAAACACGTTATATGTAACTAAGTAGGTCAAAACTGTATTTGGCATGGATTGGTGCTATTTATTCATTATTGCAGTTTACTCATATTTCATTCAAAGTTTTTTAGTTTGTTGATGTATCATAATTGTTTATGTTTGTTTTCCCATGCGTTATTGCTGCGCTTTTGTCATCATCAAGCAACAATAAATAGACTACTAAAAGTTGGATTTTTCTGTTTTGAATATGGAAATTTGATAATTAGATTGTAAACTTTCACAAATGTAGTCCCTCCAGACAACACCGTACAACTATAAATGTTAAAGCAGAAGGGACTCAAATTGTGTCCAAGTAAATCGAAAGTTACAAATAAATTTGCAAAATTTATATGAAATGCAATTCTACAATTTTGCACCTAAACCATTCAGTTATGCATTGCTATGAAATATTACCACGTTCTATGAATATGTCTTGTTCAACTGCCAATTTAACGTCTTTTTTAGAAATATATACAAACTAACCGTTTATTTACAGAAACCTTTTTACTTATAGAGTTGTAAATACGAAGAACGTTCTGTATACTTTATATACATAATATTAACCTTATTTGAAATAAAGGCGCATGTACACACAGAACTACACACAAACAGAGACTATGTGACATTTATTGTATTAAGGCTTACGTTAAAAACACAAGGAAACTTGAAAGTACACCAAAATTACCACCTAAAACGGAAGTTAAGTGTATATATATAATACAATGACTGTGGCTGTACAGAGAACTGCTGCACTGCGACATCCGGTGTTTACAGGATAAACTATAAAATTATAATACTCTCTACAAATGACAAATTTTACTATGAATATGCAACCACAATCTATAGACTACTCATTATGTGTCATCGACATAAAAAGCAGCATAACATGTAAACAAGTGGTATTTTCTCTCGGTTATTTACAATATGTTTTTTGTTGTTTAATGCATTCGACTTAATATTATCATTTGAAACGCCTACACTAAAGACATCAAAGGAGGATGGTGTATTCTCGATTTGTGTAGGAATGTTTAAATATGTAAAAGAAAGTTATATTTCAAGCAACATGCGTTACCTGTAAACAAGTTCTATATATGTTGGTGGTTATCAAATTATGCAATCTTGTTTTTAATTGAAACGAACGTGGCGTTTTATAAACATCCTGACTGCATCAAACAACATCGACAGAATCAATAAACCATAGCATTACTTACACAAAAACAATTTATATTTTATGAGCACATAGCGTAGAGGATTGTAAAGTCTAATGGCACAATATCCACTCGTGTTCACGGTGACATTAATTAAACCATCATAATGATATGTACTATACTTTTTTACAATTCATTTAGAGTCAGATTTAAACATTATTCCCACAAATGTTGTTTTATTATACTGAGCATAATTATAGCATATTTTTATATAAAAAGTCGCCAGATCTAGATACCGGTGGTATTTACTTTATGTTAACCATATTTCATGATAACTGTTGGAAGAACGTCATTTGTTCACTGATATTAAAAAATATTATTTTATTTGAACGATACGACTGAACGATACCAGTCTGCATGCCTGTTTTTAAAATTGAGTTACTTAATTCACACGTAAAAAGTGTGACTTTGTGGAGAACGTCCAACTTGTGAATAGCCAGGCTAACTAGTGGTCAAACTAAATAATATATAAATCCATAGACACCTTCAGTTATATAGAACCGTTATCCCAACACCTCGTCAGTACTATTACTAATTTAAACATTTTACATTTAGGTTTGGATAAGTCTGATATTCATATGTTTGTCATGACCATATGTTTGTTACTCTTTGTTTGTTGTTATACTGATGAGCTTAAAATGCTCAACGTTAATAAAGAATTGAATGGAGATAAAAAAAACTAATTAACGTTAAGGTTTTGAACATGATATGTACACGATTACACTTTACAAATATGTAAGCACGTAAGAGTTATCGTTCGTTTTAAGTTAAAGTGTTGTCGAGCAAACTTCCTTGAAAGGAAATTTTGATGATTTTTAGTCCATCGGTTTACTTTTCTCATACAAATCCTGTCCGTCGTCCGTCGTCCGTCGTTAACTTTTCACATTTTCAACTTCTCCCAAACCACTGGACCAATTTCTTCCACACTTGGTAGGAATTATCCCTAGAGGAAGGGGATTCAGATTTGATCAAATGAAGAGTATTTTGCCACTAAGGGACCAAAAGGGGAACATTTGACAAAAAAATTAAAATCTTCTAATAAACTAGAAGGCCTAGAACTTAATGAGTTGATATTTAGTAACTTTAGGGGACGGAGAACCAAGTTTGTTCAAGGCGTGACCCTTGGGTAAAAAACGGGTTACGCGTTTTGGGTCAAAGTTCAACTCTATAGCAAATGTGTTAACCTTTCACATTTAGAAGGCAACCCCAGGGGAAGGGGGTTTAGATTTTTTCAGATGATGAGGTTTGGCTTCCAGGGGCGCCTTTTTGGGGGCCCAAATGGGGAAAATTTAACAAATTTCAAAAATCTTCTTCTGATAAACTAGATGGCCTTGAGCTTAATGCGTTAGTATATAGTCACTTTAGGGCATGAAGAATCAATTTTGTTCAAGGCGTGATTCTGGGGTCAAAAATAGGTTACTCGTTTTCGGGTCAAAGTTCAACAATAGAAATATATAGCAAATATGTCTACTTTTCACACTATCAACTTCTGTTTTATAAATCACTGGATCTATTTCATCTAAACTTGGTAGGAATTATCCCTAGGAGAAGGGAATTCAGATTTGTTAAAATGAAGGGTCTTGGCCACTAGGGGCCAAAAGAGGGGAAATTTGATTTGTTTTTAAAAAATCTGATAAACTAGAAGGCCTAGAGCTTTATGATTTGGTATGTAGTGAATTTAGGGCACGGAGAACCAAGTTTGTTCAATTAGTGACCCTGGACTCAAAAATATTCAAATTCAAATATTTAGTTTTTGGCCTATTTCTACCAGATGGACGTTAAGGCCCGATGGGCCTCTTGTTCATTTATCAAACATGATTTTTCTAATTAAATCCTGATGTTATATAATGTGCTTGTTTATGCTTTTCCATATTATTAACAATGCAAATTTATAATAAAATTGTTTACTACGTTGAACGTTGTTTACTTATATAATTAATTATTTTCAAATAAATCAAAGTAGTTTATTTGAACACATGTAAGGACAACACAATATAAAATATTGAAAGCTGAATTTTTAATTAAATTATATTTATCATTTTACATTTGTCCTTAGAATTGTGAAATAATTATTTTACATTTAATGAATATCCCCGAATCGGCGTATTCTACAGTTCAATAGCAACCCCATTAATATCTCTACACAGCTATAAAAACACAATGTACCTGCACAAATAGTTATGTTAGATTATAGAATATTTACAGGTGTCTATGCCATTGACAGTCTTTATCAGGATTCATTAGAGTGTCTATATTGTTGAATGCTGACCATTGAAACTAGGATAAAATTGAAATGTTACAGCGATAAACTTGTGACCAATGTATAGTGTACACAACGCATGCAACACTTAAGGCAATTCTCAGATTTCCATCAACAGTCATTGCATACATGAATAATGACTCATGACAATTTTACCTCTTGTAA
>JAUMGZ010220161.1:0-11510 GCA_032359645.1 Pododesmus macrochisma
ACCGGTAAACAGTGCGTGTATGTGAAAGATTACTGGTAAGACGTACGTGTATGTGACAGATTACCGATAAGACGTACGTGTATGTGACAGATTACCGGTAAACCGTATGTGTGTGTGACAAATACCGGTTAACCTAACGTGTATGTGACAGATTACCGGTAAACCGTACGTGTATGTGACAGGTTATCGGTAAACCGTACGTGTATGTGAAAGATTACTGGTAAGACGTACGTGTATGTGACAGATTACCGGTAAGACGTACGTGTATGTGACAGATTACCGGTTAACCGTACGTGTATGTAAAAGATTACTGGTAAGACGTGCGTGTATATGACAGATTACCGGTTAACCGTACGTGTATGTGACAGATTACCGGTTAACCGTACGTGTATGTGACAGATTACCGGTACGACGTACGTGTATTTGACAGATTACCGGTACGACGTACGTGTATGTGACAGAATACCGGTAAGACGTGCGTGTATATGACAGATAACCGGTACGACGTACGTGTATGTGACATATGCCGGTAAAACGTATGTGTGTGTGATAAATACCGGTTAACCGTATGTGTATGTGACAAATTACCGGTAAGACGTACGTGTATGTGACATATTACCGGTTAGACGTGCGTGTATGTGAAAGATTACTGGTTAGATGTACTCGCATGTTTAAGATTACCGGTTAGACGTACGTGTATATGAAATATAACCGGTTAGGAGTACGTGTATCTGACAGATATATTCTACGTTTCACTAACTGTTAAACTTCATTATATAGCCAATACATGTTAACGAGTTTGGTTCGAATCGCAACATTAATTGCATACGCAACAAATACGCAAAAAGTACGCAATACATATGCAATATAAAGAGTCAACTCAACTGCGTGTTTGCCAGATGATAAGTTCAGCGGTCTGTCTGGTTGTTACTCTGAGTATTAAAAATCATTGAGTCAAAATACTGATAAATTATAAATCGTTGTTGTTGTTGTTGTTGTTGTTGTTGTTTTTTTTTTTTTGGCAGATATGTGATTCTGTACGGAAATAATCTATAATCGCTGCTGTTTGACCTTACGGTATGTAGATATATACAGTCAGGATATGATGTTTCCGAGTTTATTTCTGCGAATCAGTGAAATGTGGACAATAGAACAATGCTATGGTGTTATTATCAAAATCGATACAAACTTCTGGTTGGTAATAGATGGCACGCGTCCACAATAATGTAAATAAAACAATGCTATGGTGTAATTATCAAAATCGATAATAACTTCTGGTTGGTACTAGATGGCACTTTTCCACGACCTATGTAGATAGATCGATAATAACTTCTGGTTTGTAATAGATGGCACGCGTCCACGACCTATCGGTTCCGGGTTTGAAACTTTGAATGACAATATACACTCATACTTTTTCTAACAAATTTATATTTTAAAATTCGTTCCTCGCTTGAAAAACTCGTCTATCAATGTTATGCTTTGGGTAAATTGCAATATTAAAGAGTGTTTTTTTATTATATTTTTTTTTTAGGTAACTATATTACAATTCATTTTTTTTGTTTAGTACAACAGTAAAGATGTTTGTTTTTTTTCATAAGTAGGACAATTATTGATGTATCGAATCATACAACACTATGGGACCACTATGAATATATTTATCACGTATACGTACACTTGTGATAGTTTCGAGAAAAAATATATCGACGAAGTATAACTTAATTTTTATTGTTTGTTTATTTGTTTCATTGTAAAATTCATGATGTTGCGACAATGGTGGGAATTTGTTTTTTCATTTATGTATATTAATGGGTGACCTCTTTAAATAAACAACCTTAATATGTAACAAAATGTTTTAAAAGGTTTTACAGATGATAAACGCAATCTTAACCTTCAAACCTATTACATACAGTCCGTATTTATAACGTTGGATGTGTGGTTTAAACACAGCTCCTTTTAATCCATTTTTATTGACGCTAATATTCTCATATTGATAAAAACCAACTCTATTGAAGAAACTAAAGATCTTTATCAGTCCGAAATATTTTCTATAGAAGTTAAAAATTATTGAAGCATAAGTCATAATTTCGTGTCTTCGTTTTTACTCGTGCCAATAACAACGAGCAGACAGGGCCGTAGCTTGGGGTAAGTCAGGGGGGTTGGCAATTTTTGTTTCTGTCGCACACATATATTTGCTTATTTGCCGGGAATTTGTCGTAAAAAAAGAAAAATTACCAAATTTCAATTGCACCCACAGGCTATGGCCTTGGTCGTCCTCATAATGACACTTTAAGATTTGTACAAAATTCAAAATTTAAAATATATACAATTAGGTACCAACAATTTCTATAGTAAACATGTTCTTTATCTATTGAACTCTGCTGTAAATACATAAAATGAAATATTTCTAATTTTAAAAAAATATGTTCTGTGTGTTTTTGCAAACGTGCGTGCGTGCGTGCGTGCGTGCGTGCGTGCGTGCGTGCGTGCGTGCGTGCGATGTTTCTTTTTTCATTTCTGTTTGTTCTTAATCATCCATGTCTTAATTTAACCTAATTCAAACAATGTCACTGGCCTTTTTTATACATTTCTTTTATCGCACATCTTTTAAACGTCGCAATTTAGGTGATTTTCAATGTTGTTCATGTTTCTTGAAAACACTTGTTCCTTTAAATGCTTTAACTAGAACAGTCTCAATCTTTTATTTGATGAATATTTAAAAATGAAGATAATGTATAGATACGAAACAAGACAGTACATATACGTATTTTCTTGATAAATCCGTCGGATGTTGTCCGTGGGATCAGACCCTCTTTGTTCTTTCGTGGTCTCGTGACACGTGGCTTAATTTTGGGGTTAAATATTTAAGAAACTTTAATTATATCCTGATCAACAACCAAAATCTTTTGTAATAAAAGCAAACAAAGAACAAATATCTATAACAATAAGTTTAGAAGTCAAGTACGGAGAGAAACCTCTTTATGCGTTCTTGATCCGCATCACGACCGCCGCACGGTTTTGTACAGTATTATCGCCGTTGTTGGTGTCTAGTGCATAGTATTTATATTAAGTGCTAGTTTCGTTCATGACTTCCCTTTTTGTTAAATACTTCAATTTTAATAAGCTTATTTTCATAAGGGAGGCCACTCTAAACATTAACAAATAATTCATAGAAAATGCTCTATGTCCTCTCCTGTTTGGCGCGATTTTGTTTTAAAAATGTAAATGTTTCTGAAACTATTGTAACATTAAAGCGATTAAAAATAAATCTAGAATAGTGTTACTCGGTAAATCAAAAGGGGGACATGAAATACCAGATTGTAAATGATAAACTAAACATCTCAAATGTGAAAAGAAAAAAGAAGACAACTTTCGATTTAGTTATGAAAAAAATTCCACATATTTACCCTTAAAAAGATAAAGCGTTATCTAAATATGTTTTGAAATTATTTTAACAAATAACACGTCGTGTATTAAATCACGAAATTAAAGACGATTATTAGTTACAATGAGATGTAAACGACATTAATAAAATAACAAAAGCAAAACAAAAGTACCTGAATTTTTCCATAGAAAGTATATATTCCAGAGCATAGCTGACAATTTGTGGGTCTTTATTCCCTCCTTTGTCATTGCGTTCTGTAGATTCTATGTCCGACTGTGTTGCAGCTTCCGCCAAGTGCGCGAAATCAAATCGGGGCTTGTGTTCTTTTTTAGTATCTGTTAAAAAAGTTGAATCATAAATACATCTTCTGATGCTGGAAAAGCAAATCATAACTTCTATCTTGGAAATGTAATTTGCAAAACAATTAATATCCAGAAAAAATCTAATAGTGAATAATTCGTTCCACGTCCAGCGTCAAAAGTTAACTACATCTTTAATTCTCTCAAACGAGAACATTCTATCGCGCTGTAATCCAGATACAATTGTTATAGGTCTTGCTTGCATAAAAAGAATATATAAAAACTTAATAATCTTGACAATGAAACAACAGCCATCGTCGAACAATTGAATTGTGGTTTTTTTTTTACGCCGATCGCTTTTAAAGTTGCTTTGAAAAGTCGAAGGTTAAATTCTGCCAACGAAAAGATAGTGACAAGAGCGTGTAACAAAGAATGTCAAAGTCTGTTTATCTCGGTTAAATATTTCCTCTAAAATTAATTAAAATACCACCATGTCCGTCCGTTTCAGCTTATCATTTTCCGAAAATTGTTGTTTTCTTGAGTCATTTAAGCCCGCTTAGCGTGGTATATATTTAAAGTATTTGTAGGGGTCCCCTGTGTTTGTGAGGTGCATATTGGGGCCCAACACGGAAAGTTAATCAATTAATGATTAATTCCTTCAATTAATCTCATAGTTTATGTGCAAAACATGCATTAAAAATCGTGTCCCGTTTTCAGCGCGAATAACTACAACGCACTTCAACCGAAAAAAAAGAAACTTGTGAATTTTCTCGAGTTTTACTTCGGAGAATGTTATTGCTAAACTCTTTGAACCCCAAGAAGAAAATCATATCATGACGTAAATAGAAATAAAACGGATGCTTTAACAATGAAAATACTCAGAATTCGGAAGAGGTATTTGACTACCAGTTGTAGAGTGGCCAGACAATAGAATCTATTATTTCTAAAATGTATACAATAATACTCTAGTAATTGCCTTGAAGTGCGTCATACTTTCATCGTTAACTCAATTAGACAAAGAAAGGGTCAAGACGAATGCAAAATATAGAAAAACAAAACTAAGGATCGGCCTAAAGTTGTTTTTTCTTCTTTAAAAATTAGTTCACAAAAGTAATACTATTGTCCTTGAAAAATAACTTATTTCTGTTTTGATACGAGGGTCGATAAGAAAGTGCATAATTAAGCAGTAAAAAGCCTGATATTTAAGCAATATGTAAGTAAACTAACAAGATATTAAGAACAACTTTAAAATTTCATCTAAGTTTTGTATTTGTAGTTTTAAGATTTATGGTTGAACCTGTACTTTAACGCTGTTCTGTTGCGCATGCATGTACATACATACATTTGGTACACTTGTAGTTGAAAAAGAGCCAATATCGTACAGATATGGTGCATACACAAGCACACATTATGATGAAATTGTTAAACTTTTGTCGCAATCAAAGTTTTATCATATTTGTTGTAGGAAAATATGGACGAAGAACTCCTATAATTATTTCAAATGTGTATTTTATTGACGAAAAACTCATTTTATCAAGTGTTAAATAAACTTGATGAAGAACGACTTGGAATATATAAAGTTTTAATTATTTGATGAAGAAGACCTTTGAATATTTCAAGTGTGATTTAATTGTTGGCTAAGAACGCATTTCTATCATGTGTAAATAATTGATTATGAGTGCGTTTTAATATATGTCAAATGTTAAATAATTTGATAAATACTTAACGCATATATATATATATACATAAAACGTTGTTAGTTAATTGACAAAGAACGCATTCAGATTTATCAAGTGTTTATAATTGATGAAGAATGCATTTGACTATGCCAAATGTTAATTATTTGATGAAAAACAATTCCAACTGTAGCATGGGTTAATATTGATCAAGAAAGCCTTTGAATAAGTCACGTTTAATTTATTTGAAGAAAAACGCATAGCTATCATTTATTAAAAAATTACGAAAACGTTTTTGAATATATACCAAGCGATGATTAATTTACAAAGAACGCATTTAGATTTAGTACATGTTTATATTTGTTCACATTTGAATATATATCAAGTGCTTCTTAATTGATGAAAAACACTTTTGAATGTCAAATGTAAATTGATTGGAATATTTCAAGTGTTGATTAATAGACAAAGAACGCATTTAAATATCTCATGTGTTAATCAAGAGATGACGAACGCATTTGAATAGTTTAAATGTTGATTAACAGACGAAGAAAGTATTTGAATATTTTAAGTGTTGATTAATAGATGAAGCAAACATTTGAATATTGTAAATGTTGATTAACAGACGAAGAAAGTATTTTAATATTTTATGTGTTGATTAATAGACGCAGAAAGTATTTGATATTCTAAATTTTGATTAACAGACGAAGAAAGTCTTTGAATATTCTAAGTGTTGATTAATAGACGAAGAAATTATTTGAAAATTGAAAATGTTGATTAACAGACGAAAAAAGTATTTGAATATTTAAAGTGTTGATTAACAGACGAAGAAACTATTTGAATATTTTAAGTGTTGATTAACAGACGAAGAAAGTATTTGAATATATTATGATTAATATATAAAGAACGTATCTTAATAAATAAAGTGTTGATTAATAGATGAAGCAAACATTTGAATATTTCAAGTGTTGATTAATAGATGAAGTATACGCATTTAAATATTTTAAATGTGAATTAATAGATGAAGAAAGCATTTGAATATTTTAATTGTTGATTAATAGACGAAGAATGTAATTGAACATAAAACGTCTTGGACAAATACTAAGGTATTAAAAAAAAACCAAAAATATCAGCTAAATGATAAAAAGTGATGAAAAAAAGATTAAAATGGAGCTCGTCATACTATTTCCCTTGCGAATAAAAGCATCTTACTCCGAGAAACTGATGATTAATGACATGTTAATATGAGAGACTGATGGTTAATGACATTTTAATGTGAGTGACTTATGATATAAAGTCCATTCATCTGATTGTGTATCTTATACTACATAAGCTATTACACTTAAACTGATCTCTACACATCTTTTGTTGTTTATACATTGTATCGTTCATATATATAGAATACACATATAACTACATCTATATAACTATTAAGTGCATTCACCGCGTGTGCATTGCTGTCTAACTTTGTCTTTACAGAGACTTTAAGTAAACCCTTTATGCTATTTTTTAGTGTAAATTAATTTGTTTCTCTGTTCAAAAGTCAGAGAACTTGGCTTGAAAAGATTATAGTTCCTAAATGTTCTTTTGACTCCGCGTCATATGAATGAATATAGGAGGTTTATTTCTTTAATTACGAAGAATGGAGTGCAGTATGTGCTCTATCTATATATGACCGATGGATTAAACAATGGATTCTCTAGGGCAACGTTTTCTTCAGAATTAACACGCCATTTATGATTTGTAAGGTTTGAAATTTCTGTTTTTGTTTTCTTTTTGTTTTAAACCTATATGGGCGTGTGCATTTTTTTTAATTTAAGAGTTTGACATATATTCTGCTTGAAAAATATTATTTAGTTTGTTGTTTAAAGTTTGTATTTTTATACGCAATATGCGGTTTATTTCTGACTCTTTTTATCAATTCAATCTAACAGCGTTATCATGTGTGGTATGATGAGTGCAAAACAAGAATATATGTACATATGATAAAACAATGCAAAATTAAGTGACCAGAATAAAAGAGACTTTCTGGGAAATCTGTGAATAAACAGAAGTAATTTGTCGACAGTAGAGATAACACAGAATAGAGGCCCAGTGATAAATCGATAGTTACCTGTTCGTTGTGGAGGATGAGGACTGTTTTCGTCAGGTGAAGATGGAGGGGTGTGGTCACTATGGGGGAGTGACAGGTCTAGACCGTGAGTGGCGTAGTCCCCGGGTAAGACAAACTGTTGGTATGCTGACAATAATCTCGGATCCATGGAAGGCGGGGAACTGGAATGGTGCAGCTGCTGATGCTGATGTTGCTGGACGGCGCGAAGATACAGAGCACTGTAGAGTAGAGAGTTGTCCAAGACGTTACCCCCGGGTCGGGCGTATGTGGACTGACATTGGGGAAGCTGGAGTCTTTGGGATGATGCGGGTCCGTACATGCTGATGGGATTCACCGAAGCAAACGTAGAAAACAATGGATGGATGGCTGATGTGTCCACCATAACTGTGATAAGAGTCTGAAAATATAAAAAAGAAGTAATTAAAAAATGCAACTAATTGAATAAAAAAAGGTGCGCTGTCGACAATAAAACTTTGTTGACAAGAACCGTTATCGTCCAAACTTAAATCTGCTTTTCGAATGTGTTACCGGCAATTCAGTGAGGTTTACAGCTGGTCTTAGTAACTAATGATGTGGAGAAAATATCGAGTCGTAGATATTCTTAAAAAATAGTTCCTCTGTGTCCGGAAAATTGAAATGGTATGAAATGGTATTGTGTTTTATGCTACAACCAAAAAAATGCTGATAAAAAAATTACAATATTCGCTACAAATAAATGAAAACCTGAATTTCAAGTTTGAAATAAAATCATAAATATTGTGTTTGAATGCTTAGTTTAAATAGATTTTCCTCCACTGTTATTATAAAGTTGCTGATAATCATTGAAGTCGAATTAAACTAATAGATATATAATTGCATGTTTTACTTTTTGTGCGATACATTATATTTTCTCAAAAATTCTACTAGCTTTTCTATGTATATCTCTCAAGAATCACAACTTTCTCCTTTTTTTTCAAAGCACAATTTTCAAAGGCTCGTTCTGATTTGATTCGATTTTTCGCTCGCTTTTTTACAGTTTGTTTTTATTTTGTTGTTGTTGTTGTTTTTTTTTTGAGTGATTTTGAGTTGCGTTAAACTTGAAAATATATTAACTGATGTGTGAAAAGCTTTTATTTCTTCTCAGTCGTACGGCTGAAATTGTGAACAACAGTTGAAGAACTCAAAATTCACAAGAGAGAAAAAGAAATTGAAAAACGCAAGCATGTTGTTGTTGTTCCGGCATGATGAATTAGTAGACTTGTCAAAAGCTGATGAAATAAATAACATAATTTCTGTGATTTGTAATTAAATGAGAAATTAATTGTTTTTCAACAAATAAATAAAAATTATTTCTAATATAGGTAGTAACTTATATACATGTAGTAAAATTACTCCTTTATTTGAAATAAATAAGGAACAGTAAAAATTCGAACATGCTATTAACCTGAACAGTTTCAAACAACTAAATATTATAAAAAAAAAAATACAAAACAATAACAATAACATCATCAACAACAAAAACGACATGTATATAAAACCAACACATTGTCGTGATATGTTAGTATGTAAAATAAGAAATATCGCCCGAACAGTCGAGTAAACCTACCTATGTTTTCATTGATGATATTTGTGATTTTTGTTAGAATTCAGCTGCTGTATTTACATAATAATCCTTGAATTACTTAAACAAAGAGTAACAAGTTCATTCAATTGTGAGTATTAATAAACTATTTTATTGCACGTGCTTTCCGGAGTGAAAGAGACTACGGATTCAGTGTAGCTATATGAAGCCCTCTGATTCGCTGAGGCTTGCCTACACGGATAAATTTGTGCATTAAAACTTCCCCTTTGTTTTTAAATTTCTGAAATTTTAAACAGAGATTTGTCATGTGAACTATCTATTTTAATTATACACCAGAAAATGATTGTACACTTAGTATTTTCTTGGTAATTCTAAGATTTATCACGTAAATAAGAATACACCTCAATAATTCTGACTTATAATCAAACGAAGATCTAATGGGTTACATGAAACAATTTGTTTTTAATACATAAGCATTTACTCAATGCTGCAGATTTAAAACTAGTGATTGTATATATATATATTAAGTATAATTAAAATTCAGATTATTAGATATAATCCTATAAAACAAAATATGAATAAATTCTTCTTTTTCCAATGCAACGGAATCAAGATAGTGAAGTTTGTGCACAATTTCTTACTTCTTTGCTACCGTTAAATTGTGATGCAACATAAATGTATGCTGATGTTTCTTATATGTACTGGTAAGCTAAAACAAATGCTTAATATCACTAAAGAATTGAATTGAATATTCTCTAAAAGAATTATTTCATTAAAGATGAATCCAAATAAAATTGATTGGTAGCTATTTCTTTCTTAATTTTTCCTTACCACTTCTGTTTAAATTTCAAGACACATCCATTTCAATTTAATTTCAAGCGTCCATGTTGGAAAGTGAAAATTGAAGCATTTTCACATATGTTCAATCTTTTTAAATAACTTAATTTATAAAAAATGAAAGTTTTTCAGACATACTTCATATCCGTTCAGTCCTCCCTGGTCGATCAGAAAGAGGTAATCGACTTATATACCCAACTCCGTTTTACAGATTTCTTTCTATCCGAATTGTATTTTGCTCCTTAAAGATAATTCAATTTACTTACCTACTTATCATCAGTGTAAAATAAACAACGTAAATTCCCCCTTTCTGGTGTGCTATAAACTGACAACTAAAACATCAGGGAGATAAAGCGAACTGATTGTAAGTCAACAAGAAAACAAAACCTATACATACCCGTATATGTAACTAAGTATTAGGTATTTATCGGAGGGACCAAAACTTACTTATATTGCGGAAGTGGTTACCATATGTAAACATGCTGAATGTCTTTATTGGACTTATAAACAGTGAGGTGTGATTGCCGTGAAAACATCTTCATTGTGATGGGCTTAACACCATGTAAGTTTAACAGTAAACTAAACAACAGCATATCACCGCGGCATGTGTTTCACTACCTTTACAAAGAGATAGTTTACACTTATTTGCGTATAAAATTTAACCTCAATGATAATAAGGGAAAGTTTTCAAAGGTTTTAAGTATACAGTGATGAATGTTTTTCTCGCACTTGTTAATACGCCCATCATAAATGTACTGTCAGAGTTGTTTTATGTTGTCTCGGTTAAGAATTAAACAATTCCAGGTTCGTCCAATTGAAATTCCAATTTCGTGAACGGAGAGTTTTTTGATAATGGAACTAAGTTACTGAAGAAAAAAATTTGAAGAGAAAGATTCATGCGAAAATTAAACTTAACAATTTATAGAAAGATTCGGCAAAACAGACAGAAAAATATTTAGGAATGAATTACACCCAAGATCTATTGACTAAATGACATACACTGCGTTCTGTGGGGTAAATTTGGAATTTGGCTGTGGGTGACAAAATCACAAGATTTTACGCAGGTTTTTTTACTCTAAAAAATACATGTACATCATGTTTATTTTACGTGTGTTTTTGAACGCCAACGAGAAGCTGTATCGATCAAGTACCAAGTACCGAGTATAGCTATAATGTTGACGGAAACAGCACATATATATCATGCACTAACACATGACTGTGGAAATTTTCAGTCTGTTTTATCTACAACGTCAATTAATTGTTTTACTTTCGCGTCACGTGACACATATAGCTTTGTTTTATTGGCTTCCTATAGTTCATCCTTGGTTAAAATTTTAATTCCGTTTTATCACATTTCATCTTTCAGTGGCTGGTACGCACAGACGTAACCCCGTACATCTCTCAGTATTCCTTTGAACTAATGATATTTTTATTTTCACCTCTCTGCAAGTATTCATTTTAAATTGCGCACAAGTATTCGTTTAACGAACTGCGGCATTTTCACATTTCAAAAATATTTATCTTGAACATTATTTTTTGAAGTGCGCACATAAGAAAAATTTGCTTCAAAATTTGTTCAAAATGGTCCTCTGGAAAATGCTTAGCATAAAAAGCGCATGGGTTTGATTGCATTTTGGTTAATTAT
>JAUMGZ010220172.1:0-11510 GCA_032359645.1 Pododesmus macrochisma
TTTGGTCTTTTGTCGCTATATCGGTGAAATATTCTGGACGTGACGTTAAACCCTAATATAATAATAATAATAATATTCACTCTGTGTGTTCCTGTGTTGTCTCTATGCTTTATTAATATGAGATGAAAAAATATCTTAAACAGAGAGACTGATCAAGGAAATCATCAGCAAATATCAATTTGCAATACCATCACAGACAATTACATAACAGGAGTATTGAAGTGAAGTTACCACTACGTAGCGAAATAGGAAGTTCATGCAAATGTATAAGAATAAAACGAAATATTTGTACGTCAAAACAATCACAAAGACTTGTTATCCATGTGGACCGACTTAGGACGGTCACAAAGCACGAAATTAGGCCGTGTGTTGAAACCGGTTAATGAGGCCTCAACCTTCCCACTTCCCGCACGAAACAAGACGTCTTTACTTTTGGCATATTAAGGAAACATAATAAGTAACCTCTTATTAAATAGCATGCAAATTAAATAAAAGGAATACTTTTAATGTAAGTGTTGCATATAGATGCATAAACAAACGTTTTGCCAGTAATCTGTTGTATTAACTATTTCTCTCAGTAGAGTACTAGCCATTTATTCTTAATGCATCAATAAATCAAATATAAGTTATTTAGAAATACAAAAATGCAACCTTAAACATGCCTCTGATAAATATGATATTTATAAGAAGAAAGAGTCGATACTCCGTGTGAGACACACCAGTCCCAAATTCCAGATCTTGCTGCGAATCAGCAGTCATTAATGGACGCTATAGAGAAATTTGAATAGACAAAACTACGGGGAAAAAAGCTATAGAGCCGTAACGGTTACGATGTACAAAAACCATACCTTATCAATAATACAAAATAGTCTTGCCAAAAGTTAAAATATGCGCGTAGTCAAAACAGGAATTTTTAAACGTAAAGAAAAGGTTATTTTTAAGAGGTATGATGCTGCTTTGGAAACGACAATTGCGTGAATTCTTTTTGTTTTCTATATATTATGTCACATTTACTACTAGATCAAACAATAAATCATTATTGATGACTTAACATTTCAAAAAAATTAAAATATAATTATTGAAATTAGCACAATTGACAGGACGTTTAATAAGGAGCAGTTTTGTTTGTATAAAGCATAGATACTTACTGCCCACTTGAGGAATAGACTCATCATCTTGGCACGTTAAGACTTCGCCAAGAAATGTCATAGCTAACACTATGCAAAACAGTAGTTTAAAATCCATTGTGTCTATTGAAGCTGCTTCAAAAACACTGCTGTCTATAGTACTCTTACATACACCTGTCGAAACTTATATAGGCGTCTCTGTCGATTGCGATGATTGGACAACCGCATTAGCAAATCATACGTGCGCCTACATGTCAGTTGTCGTTCTGCACACCCTAAATTTAATTAAACCCATGCCGTCTCTTTACGTCATTACATTTGCAAACTATATGTACATATAAATGTAAAGTGTTAAATAATCCGATGTAGAAGATGACGAGAAAGCTGAAAAGTAGTGGTTCAAGATCGTTTACCATTTTCGTATTTATTATGCAGACATGAACATTTTATATTAAAGTTTGTGCGTATTTCATCATGTTTTTTTCAAAATTTTAAAGAACGTTTTTATTGTGTATAGATTTTTGTTTGTTGTAATTTTGTGAACTGTACAGTGTGCTGCAATGTTTTGGTTTCCAATCCCTTTTATTCAGATAAAATTTATGTTCGCATACTTATTATAAAAGTAGCAGGTGTGGATGTAATTTGTCAAGGGTTACCATACACCGGAATGACACGGAAGCATCGCGGCGGGGACACATGTGTAGCAGGAAACGTTTACCATATCGCTTCTAGTTTTTTAATAGAACTTCGTGATGTTTCCATTTTTAGATAATAAATGTATATTTCGTTAATTGTTCTGTGTGCGTCCAACGTTTTCCTTTTGTTTGCCAATGTCCATGGACCTACGGCTTTAGAATATCGTCTTGGTTTCTCGAATTTACTACTTTATCAAATAAGATCAAATTGAATTTTCCAATGTTATTTCAGACAACGTCAATTTTTGGACAATGAACGTGTATGCAAAATATCGGATAGTACTTTAGAGACCAGTGAATTCAAAGCTCATTTGTAAACATATAACATCGTGTTGTATCTATCTATGAATCAACTATTTTATACTACGATCTATGTTGTACTATTGTGTAAACAAAATACGTCACAAGGCTAGGAGTTATTAATATAATACGAACCATTGTGTACCTATAATTTAAACTTACTATATTTAACAATTGTTTTTTATCTGAATTATTAAATCACTCTAGCGTAATCATGGTCACTTAGTAAAGCAAATTTTCTAGCACCATTTTTATAGTATTGGTATTAGTGTGGTATTTTCCTACACGGAATCTATGACGAGTTTTCTGTCCCACACATATGCAGTTTCCCCTGTTATGAATATTATATTTTAATGGCCCTTTTGAAATTGCAATTGTGTAGTGTAATTAGTGTAATATACGTTTTACTCGTTTAGATTGTAAAGGACAATTGATTTTGGCGATTGGTTGTTGAGATGACTAACATCGCCATAAAGTGTATCATTGCTTTTTTTCTTAAACAATACAACTATATGATCATTAGAACACGGAATATCGATTAAAAGTTTTTATCTTCAGATGTGATACAGACAACAGCTTATACGCAATACGTCATGTTTGATATAAACTTAATGTGTACTAATCATACATACGGAGAAGCTTTAACGTAATTACACTACAGTTTTGCAAACTCAAACGTGTCAAATGGTCCCCTTTCAGATTTGTGTTCGATGTTGCCAAACTTCATCAAATATGGCCGCTGTTGCTTTCGACTTCTTCTCAAGAACCGTTGATTCGATTTTTACGAAACTTGATGAAGTAGTAAATTCGAAAAACCCAGACGATACATTAAAGCCGTAAGTCCATGGACATTGGCAAACATAAGGAAAACGTTGGACGCACACAGAAAGATTAACAAAATATAGTTGTTAACTAAAAATAGAAACATCGCGAACTTCTATTTAAAAAAAACTAGAAGCGAAACCGGGTGTTCGCGATATGGTAAGCGATTGCTGCTACACATGTGTCACCCGCCGCGATGCTTCCGTGTCATTCTGGTGTATAGTAACCCTTGATGAAGATATTCCTTGCATAGTCTCCTTCCCAGTTTTTAGATGTTTGTCTGATGTTGCCGAATTCAATCTAATATGGACGCCCTGGCTTCGGATTGACTTATTCATTTTCGACTTCTTGTGAAGAACAGTTTATGTGATTTCTCGAAACTTGATTTTGATGTTCCTTGCACAGTCCCCCTTTCGATTGTTGTCTGATTTTGCCGATAGTCATCCGATATGGCCGCCGTAGTTTTTAATTTGTTGAGACATTTTTCAACGTCTCATCAAGAACCGTCGATCAAATTTCCACGAAACCATATGTAGATCTTAATTGCATAATCCTCTTTCAGATGTGTGTCTGATGTTCCTAACTCGATTCAATTTGGCCGCCCTACTTTCTGATCGACTGAGACATAATCAACTTCTTGTCATTGGTCAGATTTTCATGAAACGTGATGTAGATGCTCTTTGCATAGTCCCCTTTCTGCGATGGCCCTTTTGAGCCATGTCGGCAGTCTTATTGTTTTACGTTGGTTTTGCGTAACACAAAAGCAAAAAGCAAACTTTTATACACAATGATAGTTTTTTATTGTCGGTAATTGCTGTGCTGCAGATAGGAGTTTTTTTTACCTATACCCAATGCCCAAATCGGCAGTGTCACAGGTACAGTTAGTGAGGTACTGTACTTGAGGTTCAATAAGTGAGGTACTGTACGTAATGTTGTTCAGGTGAGGTACTGTATTTGAAGTACATAAGTGAGGTACTGTACGTGATGTTGTTAAGGTGAGGTACTGTACTTGAGTTACACTAAGTAAGGTACTGTACGTGCTGTTATTTAGGTGAGGTACTGTATTTAAGGTACAGTTAGTGAGGAACTGTACGTGATGTTATTTAGGTGAGGTACTGTATTTAAGGTACAGTTAGTGAGGTACTGTACGTGATGTTGTTTAGGCGAGGTACTGTATTTGAGGAACAGTTAGTGAGGTAATATACGTGATACTATTTAGGTGAGGTACTGTATTTAAGGTACAGTTAGTGAGGTACTGTACGTGATGTTGTTTAGGTGAGGTACTGTACTTGAGGTATAGTAGGTGAAGTACTGTACATGATGTTGTTTAGGTGAGGTACAGTTTGCAAGCTACAGTTAGTGAGGTACTGCACTTGAGGTACATTTTGTGAGGTACGGTTCTTGTGGTACAGTTTGTGAGGTACTCTTAGTGAGGTACTCTTAGTGAGGTACTCTTAGTGAGGTACAGTTAGTGAGATACTGTACTTGAGGTACAGTTAGCGAGGTACTGTTCTTGAAGTACAGTTTGTGAGGTGCAGTAAGTGAGGTACTGTACGCGATGTTGTTTATGTGAGGTACTTTACATGAGGTACGGTTAGTGAGGTACTATACGTGATGTTGTTTAGGTGAAGTACTGTTCTTAAGGTAAAGTTAGTAAGGTACTGTTCTTGAGGTACAGTTAGTGAGGTACTGTACGTGATGTTGTGAAGGTGAGATACTGTACTTGAGGTACAGTAAGTGAGGTACTGTACGTTGTGTTGTTTAGGTGAAGTACTGTACTTGAGGTGAAGTTGGTAAGGTACTGTTTTTGAGGTACAGTTAGTGAGGTACAGTTAGTGAGGTTCTGTACGTGATTTTGTTAAGGTAAGATACTGTTCTTGAGGTTCAGTTATTGAGGTACTGTACATGATGTTGTTTAGGTGAAGTACTGTATTTCAGGTAAAGTTAGTAAGGTACTGTTTGAGGTACAGTTAGTGAGGTACAGTTAGTGAGGTACTGTACATGATGTTGTTTAGGTGAAGTACTGTATTTCAGGTAAAGTTAGTAAGGTACTGTTTGAGGTATAGTTAGTGAGGTTCTGTACGTGATGTTGTAAAGGTTAGATACTGTATTTGATGTTCAGTTAGTGAGGTACTTAACGTGATGTTGTTTAGGTGAAGTACTGTATTTGAGTTACATATAATGAGGTACAGTTAGTGAGGTACTGTACGTGATGTTATTAAGGTGAGGTACTGTACTTGAGGTTCAGCTAGTGAGGTACTGTACATGATGTTGTTTGGGTGATGTTGTTAAGGTGAGATACTGTACTTGAGGTACAGTTAGTGAGGTACTGTACGTGATGTTGTTTAGGTGAAGTACTGTACTTGAGGTACAGTTAGCGAGGTACTGAACTTGCGGTACATCTTGTGAGGTACTGTTCTTGAAGTACAGTTTGTGAGTCACAGTTAGTGAGGTACTGTACGTGATGATGTTATGGTGAGGTACTGTTCTTGAGGTACAGTTTGTGAGGTACTCTTAGTGAGGTACAGTTAGAGAGGTACAGTTAGTGAGGTACTGTACTTGAGGGACAGTTTGTTAGGTACTATTCTTGAGGTACAGTTAGTGAGATACTGTACTTGAGGTACAGTTAGCGAGGTACTGAACTTGCGGTACAGCTTGTGAGGTACTGTTCTTGAAGTACAGTTTGTGAGGTACAGTTAGTGAGGTACTGTACGCGATGTTGTTTATGTGAGGTACTTTACTTGAGGTACGGTTAGTGAGGTACAGTAGGTAAAATATTCTACGTTATATTGTTAAGGTGAGGTACTGTTCTTGAGATACAGTAAGTGAGGTACTGTACTGATGTTATTCAGATGAGGTTCTGTACCTGAGGTACAGTTAGTGAGGTGTTGTATTTAAGGTACAGTTAGTGAGGTACTGTACGTCGTGATGTTGTTTAGGTGAAGTACTGTATTTGATGTTCAGTTAGTGAGGACCTATACGTGATGTTGTTTAGGTGAAGTACTGTATTTGATGTTTAGTTAGTGAGGTACTATACGTGATGTTGTTTAGGTGAAGTACTGTATTTGAGTTACATATAATGAGGTACTGTTAGTGAGATACTGTACGTGATGTTGTAAAGGTGAGGTGCTGTTCTTGAGGTACAGTTAGTTAGGTACTGTACGTTGTGTTTTTAAGGTGAAGTACTGTATTTGAGGAACAGTTAGTGAAATAATGTTTGTGTCGTTGCTCAGGTGAGGTATTGTCTTTGAGATACAGTTAGTGAGGTACTGAACGTGATGATGTTGAGGTGAAGTACTGTACTTGAAGTACACTTAGTGAGGTACTGTACGTGATGTTGTTTAGGTGCGGTACTGTACTTGAGATACAGTTAGTGAGGTACTGTACGTGATGTTGTTTAGGTGAAGTACTCCATTCGAGGTACAGATAGTGAGGTATTATACGTGATGTTGTTTAGGTGAAGTACTGTATTCGAGGTACAGTTAGTGAGGTAATGTATTTGAGGTTCAGTTAATGAGGTTCTGTACGTGATTGTTGTTTAAGTGAAGTACTGTACTTGAGGTAAAGTTAGTAAAGTAATGTTCTTGAGGTACAGTTAGTGAGGTACTGTACGTGATGTTGTTTAGGTGAGGTACTGTACTTGAGGTACAGTGAGTGAGGTACTGTACTTGATGTTGTTAAGGTGAAGTACTGTACATGAAGTAAAGTTAGTAAGGTACTGTATTTGAGGTACAGTTAGTGAGGTACATACGTGATGTTGTTAAGGTGAGGTACTGTACTTGAGGTACAGTTAGTGAGGTATTATACGTGATGTTGTTTTGTTTATGTTTTTGTCGTTGTTGAGGTGATGTACTGTACTTGAGGTACAGTTAATGAAGTACTGTACATTACGTTGTTTAGGTGAGGTACAGCTAGTTAGGTTCAGTTTGCGAGGTACAGTTAGTGAGGTACTGCACTTAAGGTATAGTTAGTGAGGTACTGTACTTGAGATACAGTTTGTGAGGTACTTTTTTAAGGTACAGTTTGTGAGTTACAGTTATTGAGGTACTGTACGTGATGTTGTTTATGTAAGGTAATTTCCTTGAGATACAGTTAGTGAGGTACTGTACGTGATGTTAATTAGGTGAGGTACTGTACTTGAGGTACAGTTAGAGAGGTACTGTACGTAATGTTGTTTAGGTGAGGTACTGTACTTTAGGTACAGTTAGAGATGTACTGTAAGTGATGTTGTTTAGGTGAAGTACTGTACTTAAGGTACAGTGAGTTAGATACTGTACGTTGTGTTGTTTAGGTGAAGTATTGTATTTGAGGTAAAGTTAGTAAAGTACTGTTCTTAAGGTACAATTAGTGAGGTACTGTTCGTGATAATGTTTAGGTAAAGTACTGTATTTGATGTTCAGTTAGTGAGGTACCATACGTTATGTTGTTTAGGTGAAGTACTGTATTTGAGTTATATATTATGATGTACTGTTAGCGAGGTAATGTACGTTGTGTTGTTTAGGTGAAGTACTGTATTTGGGGAACAGTTAGTGAGGTGTTGCATTTGAGGTTCCGTTAATGAGGTTCTGTACGCGATGTTTTTTTAGATGAGGTACTGTGTTTAAGGTACAGTTAGTGAGGTACTGTACGAGATGTTGTTTAGGCGTGGTAATGTACTTGAGGTACAGTAAGTGATGTACCCTACGTGATGTTGTTAAGGTGAAGTACTTTATTTGAGGTACAGTTAGTGAGGTACAGTTAATGAAGTACTGTACGTGATGTTGTTTATGTGAGATACTTTACTGGAGGTACAGTTAGTGAGGTACAGTTAGTGAGATAATGAATGTGTAGTTGTTGAGGTGAGGTACTATTCTTAAGAGACATTTTTTGAGGTGCTGTACGTGATGTTGTTTAGGTGAGGTACTTAACTTGAGGTACTGTAAGTGAGGTTCTCTACATGATGTTGTTTAGGTGAGGTACTTTACTATAGGTACAAGTAGTAAAGTACTGTACGTGATGTTGTTTTAGTGAGGTATTGTACTTGAGGTACATTTTGTGAGGTACTGTTCTTGAGGGACAGTTTGTGAGGTACTGTTAGTGAGGTACATTTAGTGAGGTACTGTACTTGAGGTACAGCTTGTGAAGTACTGTTCTTGAGGTACAGTTAGTGAGGTACTGTGCGTGATGTTGTTTATGTTAGGTACTTTGACTTGAGGTACAGTTACTTGAGGCACAGTTAGTGAGATATTGTACGTGATGTTGTTTAGGTGAGGTAAAGTTATTGAGCTACTGTACGTGATGTTATTTAGGTGAGGTACTGTACCTGAGGTACAGTTAGTGAGGTACTGAACGTCATGGTGTTTAGGTGAGGTACTGTAGTTGCGGTTCAGTTAGTGAAGTACTGTACGTGATGTTGTTTAGGTGAGGTACTGCACCTGAGGTACAGTTAGTGAGGTACTGAACGTGATGGTGATAAGGTGAAGTACTGTACTTGAGGTACAGTTAGTGAGGTACTGTACGTGATGTTGTTAAGGTGAGTTACTGTAGTTGAGGTTCAGTTAGTGAGCTACTGTACGTGATGTTGTTTAGGTGAGGTACTGTACCTGAGGTACAGTTAGTAAAGTACTGTACGTAATGTTGTTTAGGTTAAGTACTGTATTTGAGGTACAGTTAGTGAGGTAATGTTAGTGTTGTTTTTTTAAGGTGAGGTACTGTTGTTGAGGTTCAGTTAGTGAGCTACTGTACGTGATGTTGTTTAGGTGAGGTACTGTACCTGAGGTACAGTTAGTGAGCTACTGAACGTGATGATGTTAAGGTGAGGTACTGTACTTGAGATACAGTTAGTGAGCTACTGTACGTGATGTTGTTTAGGTGATGTATTGTTTTTGAGGTACAGTTAGTGAGGTAATGTTTGTGTTGTTTTTTTAAGGGGAGGTATTGTATTTGAGGTACAGTAAGTGAGGAACGGTACGTGATGTTGTTTAGGTGAGGAACTGTACTTGAGGAACAGTTAGTGAGGTACTGATCTTGAGGTACAGTTAGTGAGGTACAGTTAGTGAGGTACAGTAAGTGAGGAACTGTACGTGAAGTTGTTTAGGTGAGGAACTGAACTTGAGGTACAAATAGTGAGGTCCTAAACTTTATGTTGTTTAGTTGAAGTACTGTATTTGAGGTACAGTTAGTGAGGTAATGTATTTGTCATTATAATTTAGGTGAGGTACTGTATTTGAGGTACAGTTAGTGAGGTACTGTACGTGATGTTACTAAGGTGAGGTTCTATACCTGAGGTACAGTTAGTGAGGTACTGTACGTGATGTTGTTTAGGTGAAGTTCTGTATTTGAGGTACTGTAAGTGAGGTACTGCACTTGAGGTACATTTTGTGAGGTACTGTTCTTGAGGTACAGTTAGTGAGGAACTGTAGTTGAAGAACTGTTCTTGAGGTACAGTTTGTGAGGTACATATATTGAAGTACAGTTAGTGTTGTACTGTACGTGATGTTGTTTTGGTGAGGTACTGTACTTGAGGTACAGTTAGTGAGGTACAGTTAGTGAGCTACTGCACTTGAGGTACAGTTAGTGAGGTTATGTACTTGAGGTACAGTTAGTGAGAAACTTTATGTGTCGTTGTTTAGGTGAAGTTATGTACTTAAGGTACAGTTAGTTAGGTACTGTACTTAAGGTACGGTGTGTGATGTACTGCACTTGAGGTACAGTTAGTGAGGTACTTTTCTTGAGGTATGATTAATGAGGTTCTGTACTTGAGGAACAGTTTTTTATGAGGTACTGTACTTGAGGTAGTTTTTTTATGAGGTACTGTACTCGAGGTACAGTTTGTGAGGTGCTGTACTTGAGGTACAGTTAGTGAGGTAATGTACTCGAGGTACAGTTTATGAGGTACTGTACTTGAGGTTCAGTTAGTGAGGTACTGTACTTGAGGTACAGTTAATGAGGTACTGTTCTTGAGGTACAGTTAGTGAGGTACTGTACTTGAGGTTTTGTATGTGAGATACAATATATGAGGAATTGTATGTAAGGTACTGCATGTAAAGTACCGTTTGTATACACTTGTCTCCCAGAGGGATACATATTAAAACAAAATCCTGAAAACAATTACTAAAAACGTTTAAGCTATAAAGTTTCAACTTAATTTAGACCTAAATGTGGTGAAGGTCTGTATGCAATATTATGTTGATTCTGTAAGGATAAATCATATAAAAAACAATTATGGGGACTTTATAGTGCTGTCTCACTAAAATATCACGCCGCAGACACATTGACATGATATTTCACTCGGTCACATTATCCTGACATCGAGTCAACCAGTCCCTATCCTACGCTGTAATGATGGGCGCTTAGCAGAGTGCAAGAAGTTTGCCTAATTCTAAAAGTCTTATGTTTTGACCGACCGGGATTCGAGCCTATGACCAGTCTAACAGCACGAAGCGAGCGCCCTAACCACTGGGCCAGCGCGATGGTGATCGACATGTCATTTAAAAAAGTTGTTATATTCCATAAAAGTATTAATGAAATATTTTTGAATGTATGCACATGTTATACACATTCTCATTGTCCAGCATCGCATATTCTTCTATATTGTCATCACTCTTGATAAAATAAAGCGCTGAAAGTAACGCAGCACATTTGTAAAATATGTTAGTTTATATAAATTGTGATATCAAACGTGACAAAAACGAATTGATCATGGACAAAATATTAATATATAATATTTAGGACATTTTAAGAATAAACAAGTTAAAGTTTTCATTTCATATTTTACGTAATGTTTTTTTCTATGATCAAGATATCACCCGTCCGTGAGAACCTTGTAATAGTCAGTTCTACATAGTATCATCTACTGAGACAACAATGGTGATGTTAATATCACCAACGTAAATTGACTATATATCGATTTAGTCATACAACATATGCGCGGAAATGCATTCCAACTTAAGGTAAATCCGTATTAAAAGCATGATTGTAATCAAAAGGCGAAATCAATGACAATATAAGGTGTGAGATAGTAACTTTAAATTAAAGATCGAAATTGCGATAACAAATTTAAGACTCCGTATATTAACAATTTAAGTTCATTTTTCTCATAAACCGCACGGGTGACAAAGAATTAATTTCTAGTGTTAAATTTCAAAATGTTTCTTTCCTTTTCATCATAAATAAGTAGTTTTGCTAATATGATTAAAATTTCGTTTGTGTGTAGGAACATTGTGAAAGTCAGTTCACAAGTCTCGTCACAGCATCAATTGAGACTACAACAATAGTAATGTTTTAATCAACAACGTGAGTCGTCTATATGTCGATTTACTCATATATCGTAAGTGTGGGAATGCAACAGTTTAAATACAATCTATATCTGTGCTTGTTATTTTTAAAATTCTATGTTATTGATATTTGTTAAAAATAAACGGATGTGCTATCTGCTGCGGAAAGAATACGGATTAACAAAGAACAAAGAAAAGAAAAAAGAAAGTAACAAAAACGAGAATAGCGTTAAAGAAGAAAAATAAATGAAATTCAAACAGGTAAGAACAGTCACCTTTTGACACACCCCCCCCCCCCCCCCTTGTGACGG
>JAUMGZ010220183.1:0-11510 GCA_032359645.1 Pododesmus macrochisma
TATATATGTATGTTATGATGTATTGTATAATCCTATAAGCTGTACTGCTTTTGGAATAAAACTGAATTGAATTGAGTTGGTTTGACGTCATTATTTGATACCCGTCACAGTTTGCTAGTTCATCATGTTCTGACGGTGACGTTTCGGTGAAGCTATTGTTTATTGGTCAATGACCAGTGTTTTGTTGATCACCTATTTTTCTTGTTGTTTACACAGTATTTAATAATGAATGATACAAGTTTAGCATAACCTTTAACAACCACTATACACACATGCCCAGGATATGCTCTACTTGTGGCTGATTTGTCAGAAACAACGTTTATAACAAGCATATTACAGCACAAATGTAGCAGGTACAGCCATACATACATATGTAAATTAGCCAGGAACACCCATTCATACATATGTAAATTAGCATTTTTTTTTTAAAAAAAAAATTATTAATATTTTTTCCGACATTGATCTTGACTATGGCTCCAATAAATTAGTTTGTATAAATATAAATAGTGCTCATCCTTGAAGCTATAATGTTTGCCACGTGATTTTGGTTTTACCATAAACACACAAAGCATTACCATTGATATTTCATTTTTAAGGTTTTGCCATTAATTGTAGCGGCCTTACATTCTTAATTCAGACTTCAGGTGAAAAAACCTGAAACTTAAAGTTTCCAACAAATTGTTCACTTTCTCAAATGACGTTTCTGTAGAAACATCAACATAATTTTAGGATAAGTAGAGTAATACATATTAAAACTGGTTGACAGAGTGGAGTAAAACGTTACAGAGTAACAACATATTTTAACAGCAAGCAAACAATATTTTACTTGATTAAACTTAACATCGAAAAAAACATGGATACATGAGTCTAAACAATTTCTTATGTTCCATCCTACCACACTGAGATTATGTTCCACCCTACCACACTGAGCGTATGTTCCACCCTACCACACTGAGATTATGTTCCACCCTACCACACTGAGCGTATGTTCCACCCTACCACACTGAGCTTATGTTCCACCCTACCACACTGAGCTTATGTTCCACCCTACCACACTGAGCTTATGTTCAACCCTACCACACTGAGCTTATGTTCCACCCTACCACACTGAGCTTATGTTCCACCCTACTACACTGAGCTTATGGTCCACCCTACCACACTGAGTGAATGGGACACTCTATCACACTGGTCCACCCTATCACACTGAGATTGTGGTCCACCCTACCACACTGGTCCAACCTACCACCCTCCCACACTGATCCACCCTACCACACTGAGATTTAATTTATCCGATTCTATTATTCAGACACAATTTCCTTTCATATAAACATACTTATTATTATTCATTAATATTGTATGATTGTTTTCGATTCCAGTTACGGAATATGGCGTTTAATACGGCGACGAGGACGAGACCTCCGGACGATGTCGACTTCAATGTCAACCCAGAACCAGTACCTTTTCAACAACAGAATTTTATGTAAGTGACCTTATCTAATATACTATGTAAAACTTACAGAGAGAGTCTCTTATTTTATAATATTCCAACTAAATACTATTATATAAACGAAATGTTCGACTTAGTTTATGACGTAAGAATAGGTAATTTCAATTTTAGGTATTATTTAACTTGAAGTTTTAGAATTTCATGAATTTAAAGCTGGTCAAATTTGTATGTTACCATGAATAACCCTATATAGTGTTATAAAGTTTATGTGACCATAAATAACCCTATATAGTGTTACAAAGTTTATGTTACCATAAATAACCCTATATAGTGTTACAAAGTGTATGTTACCATAAATAACCCTATATAGTGTTACAAAGTTTATGTTGCCATAAATAACCCAATATAGTGTTACGAAGTGTATATTACCATGAATAACCCTATATAGTGTTACAAAGTGTATGTTACCATGAATAACCCTATATAGTGTTACAAAGTGTATGTTACCATGAATAACCCTATATAGTGTTACAAAGTTTATGTTACCATGAATAACCCTATATAGTGTTACAACGTGTATGTTACCATGAATAACCCTATATAGTGTTACAAAGTGTATGTTGCCATGAATAACCCTATATAGTGTTACAAAGTTTATGTTACCATGAATAACCCTATATAGTGTTAGAAAGTGTATGTTACAATGAATAACCCTATATAGTGTTATAAAGTGTATATTACCATGAATAACCCTATATAGTTTTACAAAGTGTATGTTACCATAAATAACCCTTTATAGTGTTACAAAGTTTATGTTACCATGAATAACCCTATATAGTGTTATAAAGTTTATGTTACCATGAATAACCCTATATAGTGTTTCAAAGTTTATGTTACCATGAATAACCCTATATAGTGTTATAAAGTTGGAATGCGCGTCTCTTATCAACTGGTATAAATTCAGCTTAGTAAGTTACGCCATTGATCTCTCCGGGGGTCTCTCGATTAACAAAGTAAATGTCGGCATGAATTTGGTTTTATTGCTACGTTTAACACACACACGTGTGTGCTTGGGTGTAATAAATGATACTAAGTCAACAATTGAACAATCCATGCCTCCTGAGAACTATTGGATACTTTTTTTATTTGCTACCGTGATAAGGTCTGAAGATTTGTCAGTTGATTATGTATATATTATATAAATAGATTGGGAATATACTTACTGTCTTAGTAGTTTTACTTGCATATCAAAATGCACAACCATCTAGTAGCAACATGTCATGGTATCTATAGTGATTGTTATTTCATATCAATACATTATTTAGACAATATAGGCATCCCTTTCATTAAACTATGTCGGCTAACGTGCTGATTTTGTTGTTTTTGTTAAGGTTTTCTTCAAAACATATTTCAGTTATATAAGAATTGTCAGTAGGTATGGTTATATATATATGTAGGTATAAGTGTAAACGTTTATAATTTGATGTTTAAAGAGCGGACTAATTAGAGGTTCACTGTTTCCAGTTAGCTTCCGCAGAGTTTCCAAACATTTTACGTTTGCAAATGTGTCCTTCATATTGTGGTTTGATATTGACCGAATAGAGTTCAATAGGTCAGTGCGGTTAAAAGGCTATACCAACCCTGAACCAGGTAGGAAGCAACGCCGAATACATACTTTAACTGTACACTTATACTCATGTAACATATTGTAGTGGCATATTCTACACATTGATTAACATTCAGAACTACTTGTTTTTGACGCGTCTTTTCTTTGAATAGAAATTTTTATGAATTACTGTTGTTAAAATTGACTTATTGAAACTTAAAAAATCACAAGATTTGTCTACAATTTATGTGACTTTAAATTGCTATTAGTAGGTTTGTTTAACAACCAACACGAGTAACATAATATATTCACAAATTAAATACCCTTTGGTGACCCTGTGTTGACCGTCAATATGCCCGAATGCTTTTGAATTGTCCATTTAAACTTTTTATTAAGAAGCGCACAGTAAGGTTATTTGACTACAACATGTAAATCTGACCTACCCCAAAGTAGGTTATGTTCATTGTAGGTTTATTCATGTATCAAATATTACTCTCTTCGGTCAATATCAAACCACAATATATGGTACTTCCGTTTCTGAATAAAATGATTTTATTTACAGTCGTAAGTATTTTTCTGGATTGCGTTTGCGTATAAAGATATATTTTATCCGGATGATATTTTGTATATAGATTACCAGAGACAAAACCTTTAGGACCTTTCAAACCACCGCCGGACGAGTAAGTACAGGCCAACCTATAGCTAGAGTGAAATCGTGTAAATGTTTAGCTTTCATGACATGGCTTCTTAACATACATGTTTGACTAAACTGGAAGTTGTTCTCTGACGCCTTGCGCCTTGGGGAAGTGTATTGATGTTTTAGGGAGTATAGACTTTCTAACTTGTTAAAATTGTTGTAACGGAATAATCTTTATAAAGACGTAAGTAAGCTTGAAACTTTCTGCTAGGAAAATGCAAGGTAATAGAGTAACTATTTGACATGTTTGTGTATTTTTGCTCTCGGCAGGTACATAATGCTTCATTAATCAGTATATGTATGTATCGTGTATGTTGTCTAATCTTACACATATTAAAGAATGTATCTCGTCATTTTTAGTCCATCTGGACCGAAGGTTGACTTTTATCATACAAATCCTATACGTCGTCTGTCCGTCCGTTGTCAATCCGTCCTTCGTTTACTTCTCACATTTTCGACTTCTTCTCCTAAACCACTGGACCAATTTCATCCACACATATTAGGAAGTATCCCTAGGGGACGGGGATTCAGATATTTTCAAAATGAAGGGGGTCGGTCCCCAGGGGCGCCACTAGAGGGCAAAAATTGTGAAATTTGACAAAATTTTAAAAATCTTTTTATAAACTAGAAGGACTAGAGCCTACTGCTTTGGTATGTAGTAACTTTAGGGCATCTCCAAATGTGTTCAAGACGTGACCCTCTGGCCAAAAATAGGTTACATGTTGTTTTAGGGTCAATGTTCAATACCATAGCAAATATTTTTACTATTCCCATTTTTTGTTTCTGCTCCTAAACCACTAGACCAATTTCTTCCGACTTTGGTAGGAAGTATATCTGGGAGAAGGGGGTTCAGATTTGTTCAAATGAAGGGACTCCCATGGTGCGCCACTAGAAATCTTCTTATAAGAAACCAGAAGGCTTAAGGTTTAATGTTTTGGAAAATAGTAACTTTAGGGCATGGAGAATCAATTTTGTTCAAGGTGTGGCCCTTGGGTCAAAAATAGGTGACACGTTTTGGGGTCAAAGTTCATCACTCTAGCAAAAATGTTAACTATTTACATTTTCGACTTCTTCTCCTAAACCACTGGACCAATTTCATCCAATTTTTGTGGGAAGTATTCCTAGGGAAAGGGGGTTCAGATGTGTTCAAATGAAGGTGATTGGCCCTAGAGGGCACTACTAGAGGGACCAAAAGGGAAATTTTGAAAACATTTCAACAATATTTTTATAAACTAGATGGCCTAGAGCTTAATGATGTGGTATGCAACTTTAAGGCATGGAAAGTTTGTTCAAGGCGTGACCCTGGAGTCAGAAAAGGTATTGCATTTCTGGGTCAAAGTTCAACAATATATATATATATATATATATAGCAAACATGCTTACTTTTCGCAGTCCAACATGTCTTGACCAATTCCATTAAAACTTAGTAGATGTCATCTTGGGAAGGTGGTTCAAATATGTTCAAATGATGGGGTTCAGTATCCAGGGAGGGTCACTTGGGGGCCAAAATAGGGGAACATTTTACAAAATTTTAAAAATCTTCTTATGAACTAGAAGGCCAAGCGCTTAATGCTAATGGTTTGTAGTAACTTTAGGGCACGGTGAACCAACTTTGTTCAAGGCATGAGCCTAGGGTTAAATTCATTCAAATGGCAAACATTTACTAATAGGTCTATTTAATCCAGATGGACGTTAAGGCTCCATGGGCCTCTTGTCCTTCTACCAATTATCATTCAAATTATGAATATTATCATAAGCTAGTGTTAATGTTTTTTCAAATCATACTCTTAACACAAACAATAACTTGTATTCAAATGTTTCTATATATATGTATAGAATACATATATTGGACATACAGTTTTCAAACAAAGTGTTCTTGAAATAGAAAGTAGAACATATTTTCGTGGACGTTATTTAAGAAATGGGTGATATAAAATGTTTCACTTATGAACATATGTTGTTACGTGTGAAGTATTGATGTTAGTATATCATTTACTTCTTGTTCAACTGGTGGCAACTGTTACATGTAGCGCGTAATGTAAACGCTACTTAAATACTAGTTTAGTGTCTATTCGTTGTTAAACGTTTTGATTGCCAATGAATTCTACAATTAAGACTTTCATTGTTGAATAAATATGATTGTATGTCCATTTCATGTCTGCTTTATCTGTGTGTTGGTCTATAGAAGTTATCTAATGAGTAACAATATGTTATAACTATCACTATTATGAATTCATCAATCAATTTGAGTATGTTGCAAAATTGGCTAGAAAAAAAGGACATAATCCTAAATTTAAAAAGTCTTAAATCTTGAGATTTATCAAGTTTCAAGATTAATATTGTCAAGGTGTTTGTGAATTTTGTTCAAATATCAGATAGTGTGGATCTTATTGTTTAATTGATGAGTTTGGTCGACATTTATGTGAGTTGTAAGACGTTTACGAAGAATAGAATCATTTGGTGTTGTGTGGTAGCCATGTGGACGTCACGCGCGGTCAAGTGTTCAGACAATACACTTTTGTAATTTGAGTATGGAGAATTTGTAATTTATAATTAAGTACGATTAATTTGTTTGTTTACCAAGATTAGTTGATTATGTTACACAGTACTGTGTTTTAAACATATGTCGCATTCTAAGACTCCATGAAAAGATCCTTATAACATTACCATCAAATAAGTCATAGAGACTCGGAGCACATCTGAATGTACGAAGCCATTTAATTTGAGTATTATTGTATGTTAACTTTTGGCATGGTATTCTATGTTAAAGTGAATTGTGTTGTGTGGTTTATTTGTGTGTTGATGTTTGACTCTAATGGATTATTGTATAAAGTAAATTTGACGCTTGATTAACTGCAAATATTTAACCTGTAAAGTCACTTTTGGGCTTTTAAAGAAATACACGGATAAACTACTCGTCTCTCACAAAGCAGGTTGTTCGGTGAATAACATTTTCAATACCACAAAGTGCTACCAATCTACAAAGGACAAAAGTATATAGAAAAAAGTGTTTAAATATTGAGTGCTTACAAATCAAATCAGTTTACATGTTTAATAACTTATTCTACGTCTAACTAAGGGTTCAGCGTGGGCATGTCATATGCTGATGTAATCAAGAGAATGTGTTTTCTTAATTTCTATTATTACAAAGTGCATTTCTCTTTTAATTTATAATGATCTTACTTAGTTCTTACTTCGCTCTTTTTACAGCATAATTGTCCTTGTTGTATGGAGCACGAAACAAACTTATATTCTTGTTACGTATATTACAAATTAAGATATAGATTCGAAAAATCCAGACAGATTGTATATAACATTCAGTTATTAGCATTCAGTTGAACATTAGATTAGATTCATTGATAATTTATCCAACAACACTTTTTAATGACGTTGAATTTTACATACATGTGTAAGTGTAGAACTTATGGTAATTTTCCGGCTAATATGTTTCATGCTATCTTTTATCAAGATACAATAGGCTAAATCTTTTCATAAATCTTTGTCAAGTGTATACTTTGATACGCTACTGTAAAGAATGTAAGTACCTTGGCGAACTTGATTTATTTCACTTAATTAATGTTAAAGTAACAACAATATCTTTTAAAATCTATCTGTGTTCAATGTGTGATGTATAGATAAAGAATATAATCTGTTATAAGTTATAATGTTGTAAATGTCTGTATGTGAATCGTATGTTCCGAAGTCCTGTGGTCTAGATTTAATATGTGCTGTACTGTGACTTTAGATATACAGTTTAAATGCCATATCATATTGCAGTAATTATACAGTAGTTTAGTCATTATGATTTAATTGATTTTCTTTTTCTTGAAATGTATGGTAAAGCGCATTTTGAAGAGGTACATTGTCCTTAAAAAATAACTTCAGTAGTTCAAAAGTTGTTGGTCAAAATATGAATTAATCTAAAATGCATTTCTAATAAATGATGATTTTTTCTGCCAATCTTTTATGGCAATTTTGTTTAAATTTGCTTGACATAACAAATCGTGGTTAATGATACTGATGTATATAGGTATGTTTATGTTTTTAAAATTGTGTATATCAAAATAAAGAGAAATGCCGGAATGTCAGAAATGACGGGCCGACGCGGTGGCTCAGAGGTAGAGCATTCGCCTCGTGATCCGGAAGGCACTGGTTCGATTCCGGGCCGGGGCCGCGTCAAACCTAAGACGTTAAAATAAGGTATTCTTCTCGCTCCCTGCTAAGTGCTCATCATATATGGGTAGGAGGAGGACTGGTTGTCAGTATAATGTGACCAAGCGAAGTATCATATCAATGTGTCTGCGGCATGATATTTCAGCGAGACAGCACTATAAATTTCGCCATTAGTGCGCACTGTCACAAGCAGACACCGTCTCGATATGACCTGAAATGAGTTAAAGGGACGCTTAACCCCAAACAACAACAACAACAACAACAACAACAACAACAACAACAACAAATACGACATTGGGAAGAGCAAGACTAAAATCGCATGGAGCAGAGGGGAAAGTCAATTTAGAATTGTCAGAAATATAAATTCGAAGCTTAGAAAAATATGTATTGTAATATATTACAAAATAGTTTGTATATAATTCATAACCCAGCGTTTCTCATCTCAAACTTATCTCATTTTGAATTTTTTTTTTGAATTTTTTTTATTAGTAATTGAACTTAAAAGAATATCGTATTCTATTATTCTATGAGTTCAACTGGAATTGACAGAACATTATTTAGATTCAACAATTTCGACTTGATGTATCTGGTTAACGCTGACAGTTGACCACAAGGAAAACGACACAAGGCGAGACAAGTCGATTCTTTATTAATAATTGATTCCGATATTAAAAACAAATATAGTATACGTTTAAGTCAACACTCATTTGTAAATCACTGAAAGTATGATAGTCAAAAGAGATCGAGGACACCAATATCTGTAATTAAAATCAGAACCTAGCTAGTAACATTTTTTTTTAATTTATCTTTTCTCAAATGCTTATTATGTCTGTCTCTTTCTTTGTTTTAGGTCTTCCACGTCTTTGAAAAAGGTACCCATTCCCAAACGTCACCTTGATACCTTCGGAGGATATGAATACACGATGGGGTCAAAGAGGGGTGTTATATTACATACTGACAGATATCAGGTAGGTGATGGCAGTGTATTGTATATGTGTATGACAGAGAGACCATATACACAATGGACAATATTAAACCAAACACGCTACTATAACATCAAGAAGAACTAGGATCAACTGAACAAAGATATTGACCAACAAAAAATAATCATAT
The DNA here is from genome assembly GCA_032359645.1 of Pododesmus macrochisma. NCBI lineage: Eukaryota > Metazoa > Mollusca > Bivalvia > Pectinida > Anomiidae > Pododesmus > Pododesmus macrochisma. The sequence goes on from JAUMGZ010220183.1 coordinate 9,037, forward strand.
CTACATATGGGCCACCCGCTATGATGTCTATGTGTCGATCTAATATATGGATGTATTCAAACATATTTAATGTGTGGATCATGCCAAGAGGAAGCTACGAAATGGGTTTGACATGACCCTAAGTAGAATATTAATGATGACCATGGAATATCTTAATGCAGGTAGACGTATATTGAATGTAAACCCCTAGCCACAGAAGTTGTAATCATCTAAGGACGAAGTTCTTTCACGATAACAAACTCTTGATATCGAATAAACAGTGAATATCTATATCATAAACAGGTAATTTGGGGTTTTTGCTGCTCAAATGAGGATGTTAAGGGGAAAATATAAATAAAGTTTACTATAAGGAAATTGCAAAATAAACCTAAGTTGAATGTCACGCCAACCGTGGGTGGAAACATGAGTGTACAGTTTACTATTGTCACTATTCTCACTGAATTTCGGATGAACTTTCTGAGAAATTATTATTATATTTTGAGCATAAGAAACACAGGCGACGATGGACCGGTGTTAAAGGCAATAAGGTAAACAAACGATGAACAAATGAATCTGTGGCAGATTTTTGTTATGATAAATATAGCCGCTAGAAAAAGCAATTTATCATACAGTATAACTTTTAACTTTGTCGAGTGATATCAAATCGCATAGTTTAATGTGTATAATTATTTGTTCAGGAAAATAGTGAAATGTATGCTAGTTCTTGATTCGTTTGTGTTAAATCATTACTTGCAATGCAAAAAGGAGCCTGCTTAATTCTTTAATAGTTCGAAAGTAATTGCTATGCCGTACATTATTTAATGACCAATCACTATAAGTTCTAAAAACATGATGTTTGAACATCAGACAGCAACTAGACAAAACACACGAAAACATACGCAACACGAAATTTACTTTTACAATCCACATAACACCAAGTTCTTTGGTAAAAGAACGCTGTAAAATCTCAATAAAAAAATGTTTAGTTTTAATATTCAATTATCGACTTTCAATCCTTAAGTATTGACATACGCAAAATGTATTGAAAAGCAAGACCCAAAACTTCGATTTAAATGTAAAATCAAATCGAATCATTACAAGATTATTGAAATATCCAGAATGCGAAAAAAAACAAAACAAGTTGCGATAGTACATTAAGGACAGCAACTATACTTTGTCAATTAGAGTTATAGTTTTATTGTTATTTCATCTGTATCTGGAATAGTTGTTTTAAACAAGACATCATTTTCCTTGTTTGCAGAATAGCGTTCTTAGAACAATTGCCCAGGTAATAGTAGTAGTTGAAATATCATTCATATTCATTCATTTATCTATTTGAAATGTTAAACGAGTCACCATAATTTTTAAATATCGTGAAAGTTTTCTTTATTCATCTAATGCATCTACGTATTTTTGCTAAACGCATGCATATTCCAGTGTGAACTGATATGAAGCTTTGTTTTTGTACTGCTACATGTTTCAATTACAATTCGCTGATATAATTAATAATTGTTTGAGTTTAATGCATATACAGTATGTTTGTATAAAAAATTGCATAACATTATTGATTATAGTTTCTTTTTTTTGTTGTTGGCAGCGTGTCACACACACACACTCACACACGCGCGCACACACACACACACACACACACACACACACACACACACACACACTGCTTATTTATTAATGAAAAAATGATACAGTTATTTAATTAATCACAAAACTGATATCATTGAATTAAATATAATGAATATGATTTTCCGGAGCAATGTTAAATGAATCAGACATGATAGTTCCACCAACAAGGTAAAGGGCAATGACAATAGAAGCAAACCACAACAAGACAGTAAATAAGGAAACTTCACTTCTTTTGGGTATAACTAATTAATTCAGTCAGTTAGTTGCCCTTTTGATTAAATATAGTTTTAATATGACGCTGACGAGGACTGGATTGTCCAAATGAAACGGTTGTCATGAAGAATGCGTTAAAAATTCCTATTTCGACTTGGTGTGTGTAACCCCTTCATTAAAGACAAAGCTATTTTTGTAGTATCAGTACTTTCGGGATGGATTGTTGGCCTAAACTTAGGTTCTCCCGCCCTCTCCTTTGGACTCATTTGTCTTTTTGTTTTATCTTGGTTTGGTCTATTCTAAATTAGTTTCCCATAAGCGTTTTTTTTGAGGTTGTAGATTTGTAGCTTGGCTTTTGTTTATGGACAAGGCCCCCCCCCCTCTCTCTCTTTATCTCATTTGGTTTTTTCAAAGCTCCTTCGCGGGCGAAGCCCGCGATCGGTAACACCCGTGTGTTTCCGGGGAGCTTTGTTTGTTTTCGCTAATTAGCGGAAATGGTGAAAGCGAAAGCTGATGGAGTATTCTGGATAATCTCATTTCGTCTCTAACATGCGAGAACTACAATTTCATACGTTATAAGTTTATTTCATGGAAATTGTAGAAATCAAATCATGTTTTGAATCATGTTTGATCTGTAGTAACTT
>JAUMGZ010220194.1:0-11509 GCA_032359645.1 Pododesmus macrochisma
TTGGCCTTTTTGGAGCTTTTCCACCAATCAAAATGACCGTTTCTTCTGGCATTCGGTATGTTTCTAAGGTAAACACATATGAACAGAAATTAGGTCAAAATAAAAAACATACCGTCTCTGACGGAAAAATCTGTGTATGCAAGTCATGCCTGTCAGCCCATTTCATTTTCAAAATTTGGGACACCAAAAATCGCTGATAAGAAAATGAACATATATCTATCTACTTTATAAACGCAAAAAGGAGGATAGGTTGGTGTTCCCCCATCCATAATATAGATGGACGCGTACGTAGCCAAATAGGAATAATGTGTCAACTACATGCAATACTTTGGACTGCTTTGTCAAACAACTGAATCAGTTGTGACGGTATAGTTTTAGCACTTCTAATAATCCATGACTGAAGAGGTGAAATACCCAATGCATAAAGCATGCTCAAAAAATTTCTTTTAAATATTCACTCACCACTTTTTGCCTAAATTTTTTTCTTTCTTCACGAATAAACTCTTTCCAAGGATCTCTCAAAACCTAAAATGAAGAAAAAAAAGTCCAATTTTATTTTAATTCGATTTGGATGTACAACCAATAATTGCAATAATGCATTAGGAATATTAAAGTTAATGTTTTATATACCTACCCCTGTGACAATATCTTGAGCTGAACATAACAGAGATACGTCACCTCTTCCCGTAAGACAACTAAACAATGTCATCTTCAAACCCTCGGAAAAGATCTCCGCGTCCTTGGAGCAGGCCGATAAATATCGGTCAGTTATGATATGAGACAGTTTATTTTTCATTGGATTACCAAAGCAATCTTTGTAAGTTGGGTCCGTGTCCAAATAATGGCGAACATCAGACCAGAAACCAAGATATCGCTGATCCAACAGTTGGCCGTTCCCCTGAAGGTGTCGATCAAGCGGTTTCCCAGCCAAAACATCCGATGCCAATGCACACAGCATTTTTCTGTTGGCATTGGAGAAATGGCCAAACAGGTTCATTCGTATACGACCGTTGAGGTAGGAGGTAACAATGAGTGGTATGTGCAGGGATCCTTCACGTTCTGTGTCAGTTCCAGAATAACTTGATTCGGAAGACTTTTGCCAACTCTCGAGCTCCTTCAGACCATGTCCATCGTCGTCGCTATCGTTACCATCAGATCCACCAGGTGGCTTTGGGTTTCCGAATCCGTGACCTACCGTATTGAAAAATATATCATCTTTATATCTTCTAAATTAATTAGTGGAATACAGAACTAATATGTAAACGTACCTATGTGAATTGTGATATACACAGAAAGATAAAAGTGTTTTAAATATGCATCATATCTAAATGTTCAGAATGAATTGACTTATTGAGCACAACTCAACGATACAAAATAACAGGCGATTTAACACCGTATTTTTGTAACTTTACTTAATTTTATGTAAGTACATGTATTGTCCAATTTACAAACTGAACAAAGCAGGCTTCTTGACAGGCTATTTGAAATGCTTGCATGTATGCATTTCCAACTTTCTAAGTGGTGCTTTACTTTAACACAATAAAGAAACATTACCTCCACATAAACTGATAAGGTCAGTAGGTTTGATACATTTCTCGTCCTCCTCGTGTTGAAAAACCGTTCCTTCTATTAACTCCTCCTCGAGATCCTCATTCTCGTCATCAGATGCCGCTTCCATTACAGTCGACATCTTTGGGTTCAATTTTCTTTTTTCTTTCACTTCCGCATCCGACTCTTCAGATTCAGTTGATGAACACGATTCCGATTGGCCAACATCACGTGCGCTGGAAGTACCCGCTTGTTCTTTTGCGGTCGGTGCTTGTTCTTTTGTGACCGGTGCATGTTCTTTTGTGACCTTTGCCTGTTCTTTTGTGACCGGAGCTTGTTCTCTTGTGACCGGTGCCTGTTCCTGGGTGACCGGTGCCTGTTCCTGGGTGACCGGTGCCAGTTCTTGAGTGGCCAGTATATGTTCCTGGTTGACCATTGTTTCATGAGTGACCAGAGTTTGTTCTTCAGTGACTGGTGTGTCATTCAGGTTGACGGGCGTCTGTATATTACTAGGTGTTACGCACGAATGTCCACTGTACAGTTTTGGGAGTAGTACAGTGAACCGACTCTTACGTGTGTTGGTAAAGAAACCGACGTCTCCTGGCGACTCTCGCTTCAACAAGATCAGGACATCCTTGGGTTGTGTGCTGAGAATGTGGATGATATATCGAGGAACCCAATAACGCTGTAAAGCGGTCAACAGTACGCTCTGTAACTGCAATAGGGCTTCTTCAGTTTCCATGGTGTGCGGCGTGTCTGTGTCGGTAACCGTTTTAAGTATGTCGTCATACATATCCTCCTCAGGAACCATCATGAAGTTCAGCCTCTCTGTAATGAAGGCAGTCAGAATATGCATTTTTTACTTAAATCAACATATCAATGTTTAATGATAGGTGAATTATTTGCCTCCCTCTGCCCTTCCTTCTATGAATCTTTTTCCTTTCAAGTGTTCAGTATGTGGTGAGTAGCGTATGTGGAACGCCGGACATCTTCTTAAAAAGCCTCCCGTTATTATGATATTGTATCGCAGTGTAGCGACATCCCCGGAGCAAAGAAGATATGGTTTTAATCAGATTGGTTCCTGTTGCTACTTCTCTTCCTATCCTGTAACTTGGATTTTTTCCTTTCGACATACGTCACGATATCAGTAAAAGATTATTATGGTGACATACCGTCTTTTCTATTGAAAGGATTACCACGTATGGATCTTGAAACATCATGGCGTGTGACACATGTATAGCAGGATATACTCACTACTTCGCGGACAATTGGTTCAACCAGATTAAAACCAGATCTAAGTTGCTCCTGTTTATTTATCTGGTTTAAATTGGTTTGGTTTCGCATATAGGCTTTATTAGAAGTTCGTGGTGTTTCCTGAGGTGGGGGTCTGTACGCATCACACCCTCCCGTTCCTTTTATGTGTCCATTCCCTTGACTTCTATAGTATTGGGTTTTTAAGGTCCCCAGTCCCTTGAGTAACACTAGAAAATTGCATTTGCTAACTGGTTTAACTACACAATCGGTTTTGTTTTTTACGTTCTTATATGTAATTGACCTCAATTTTCTTTAATCGATTAATGCGTTATTATGGTAGGCGCCTCGAGCTGATGCTTGTAAGTTTTCTTGCTAGTCATTGAGTTCCTCTAACTCAATCATATGTCGTCCCTACTTTAATAATTCTTTACTTAAGCAAAATTGATGAACTTCTAGAGCAAAATAAGTGAGCGAAATACTAAGCATGATAAGAAATTCATTACTAGAACCTTCGATATGCGTTGATTTCTCTTTGGATAAGAGCTCGTAAGGCCCGCAATCCTTGAGATACAAAAGTCGTATTCGACTTTTCAATTCGACTTTCTGTTCGTCGTCTTGCTTCAAGTGACGCCATCGTTCTATATCCATCCAACATCGGAACACCGTTTCTCCACTAGTTCCGCGGAGGAATTCCCGGAATATTTGCATTCCGATACAGTGCCCCAGTATGTTCCTCCCGAATATGCAGCGGTTGAGAGCCTCTTCTCCCGTGGTATCTGTGAAGGTGAAAAAACCATTTTAGATAAACTACATGTATTCATACAAAAGAACAAATATCCTTTTATATTCATTTTTGTTTTGTTTAGGGGCTAATAATCAAGCGGAACTGGTATAAGGTCATTCGTCAATTGTTTGTCTCGTGCAACATGTAAGCTCATTTCAAATATCCAAATTTCCAAATGGTCATACAACTTACTCGATTGGGAAAAAACAATCCAAAATATCTCCTAAACTTATTTCTAGATTTAGTCAAAATATCTTCGAATATCAGTTCCCTTTGAGCGCCGAGATTCATCTTGATCACTTGTTGAATATGTTTTTGAGTAGCTAGAGAGGCGATGCAATATGGAGAACATGACCTTGACTGCTCGGGGCCTACGATCGCATCTGAAATCTACAACAGAACAATGTTATACAGTAACGACATACCATTGAGTTGTTGCGTTTCGGGGTTGAAGTCGACATCTCGTATCTTGCTGGAGAGAATAAACTCGTAGAAAAGACTAGTGGATTCAAATAAAGGGTATCTTTTTCTCAGTAGCCATTTTATCACTTCCCTTTTAGAGACATACTGCAAAGTAAAAAACAGTATGAGTGGAATCAACAGAACAAGAGACATTGACAAACAATCTTTAACTACATCAAACAATTTAGCACCAGCATGAAAGGAATAAAATTGACATCACAACACTTCTCAAAACTAGGAATCCATGGGGACCGACTTAGGACGGTCATCCGGCACGAAACCAGGCGGTGTGGTTAAACCGGTTAACGTGGCCTCAACCCTTCCCACTTCCGGCAAGAGACTAAAAGCAAAAACGCATATCTAAAACATGTTTTATTTTTTTCCTTACAGTCTTGATCTTTTCTTTCCAATGCTTCGAACTTTTGGGCCGCAAATTCCCGATCAGTTGTTACAAATGCAGCGCGTCGTGTTATGACGTCATAAAATCGACATGACGTCATCAATATCTCCAATAACTTGACATAACATTTGCCGCCAATCTGATTCAAAAACCGATCTCCGTCACACGCTTTTGGGGATCGGTATTTTAATCAGATTGCATTTGCCGCCCCACTCTTAATATATGTGCAAAGTTTCAATACTGTGGCATCTTTATAAATGAAATTACGGCTTCTTGTTATCACGATATATATTGCTATTGTTACATGTTACATGCTAAAAATACACACACTTCTCTACAAAAAGAGTGTCTAGGGGAAAATATTTATTATTTTCTATATAAAAAATATATCTAAAACTTAGGATAAATTGTAAGAATAATTAATCTTACATTTAACGGGTGTAGTCCTAATAAGCTTATACTATTTTTAGCCTCGGTTTTTCCGTAAAAGATGTGCATATTTTCATAATGTGTCGCAACATCCGACGTTACGTCACATGCAGGTAATGACCTTCTTAACACGTCTACGCAGGTAATGACCTTCCTAACAACATCTACACAGGTCATGACCTCTCCTAACAACATCTGCGCAGGTATTGACCTCCCAACCAACATCTACGCAATGCCCTTCCTAACAACATTTATACACGGGTCATATCCTTCCTTACAACATTGTTTGCAGGCATTGACCTTTCTAACAACATCTTTAAACGGGATATATCTTTCCTACCAATATCTACGCAAGTAAAAACCTTCCTAACTGATCTACGTAGGTCATGTCCTTCCTCACAAGTTCTTCACACATGCCATATCCTCCATAACAACATTTACGCATGTAATGCCCTTCTTAACAAAGAGTGGACAGGTAATGCCCTCCCTGGCAACATTTGGACAGGTAATGCCATTCCCAACATCATTTGGACAGGAAATGCCCTTCCTAGCAACATTTGGACAGGTAATGCCCTTCCTAACGGTAATGACCTTCCTAGCAACATTTGGACAGGTAATGCCCTTCCTAACGGTAATGACCTTCCTAGCAGCATGTGGACAGGAAATGCCCTTCCTAGCAACATCTATACACAGGCCATACCCTTCCTAGCAACATCTACGCAGGCAATGCCCTTCCTAGCAATATCTACGCAGGTTATGCCCTTCCTAGCAACATCTATACACAGGTCTTACCCTTCCTAGCAACATATACGCAGGTAATGCCCTTCCTAGCAACAATTTGACAGATGATGCCCTTCCTAACAACATTTTGACAGGTAATGCCCTTCCTTACAACAGCTATACACAGGTTTTACCCTTCATATCAACATCTACGCAGGTATTGTCCTTCCTAACAACATTTTGACAGGTTATGCCCTTCCTAACAACATATATACACAGGTCTTACCCTTCATAGCAACATCTACGCAGGTAATGACCTTCCTAACAACATCTACATGATGTATTCCCTTTATATGAACATATACACAGTTCATGACCTTCCTAACAGCATCTACATGATGTATTCCCTTTATATATTAACATCTGCACTGTTCAAGACCTTCCTAACAACATCTATACCGGTCATGTACTTCCTAACAACATATACACCGGTCATGTCTTTCCTAACAACATCTACACCGGTCATGTCATTCTAACATCATATACATTGGTCATGTCTTTCCTAACAACATCTACACCGGTCATGTCATTCTTACATCATATACACCGGTCATTTCTTTCCTAACAACATCTACACCGGTCATGTCATTCCTAACATCATATACACCGGTCATGTCTTTCTTAACAACATCTACACCGGTCATGTCATTCCTGACAACATATACACCGGTCATGTCTTTCCTAACAACATATACACCGGTCATGTCTTTCCTAAAAACATATACACCGGTCATGTCATTCCTAACATCATATACACCGGTCATGTCATTCCTTACAACATATACACCGGTCATGTCTTTCCTAACAACATCTACACCGGTCATATCATTCCTAACAACATCTTCACCGGTCATGTCATTCCTAACAACATATACACCGGTCATGTCATTCCTAACATCATATACACCGGTCATGTCTTTCCTAACCATATCTACACCGGTCATGTCATTCCTAACATCATATACACCGGTCATGTCTTTCCTAACCATATCTACACCGGTCATGTCTTTACTAACAACATCTACACCGGTCATGTCATTCCTAACGACATCTACACCGGTCATGTCTTTCCAAACAACTTCTACACCGGTCATGATTTTCCTAACATCTTCACAAGTCATGTCTTTCCTTAGAAGAACAATACAAAAACGACTATTTTGACTGTTTCATGTAGCCTTGCAATAATCAACCACCTCATAGATAAATTTTAATTGTGTGCTTGTTGACTTGTCATTGTCCTGTCTTTGATAAACATTTGATATTAACAACACTTCTTCAACACGTATCTCTAAAACTGTATGGAATTTAAATCTCACAGTGATATACCTAAAATTAAAATCTTACCATTTCCTGCATGTCGGTAGCATGCTGTTTTGTTCTGTAATCGTTATGTTGCTTGACGATTTCATTTCTCAACTCATCAGTCATTGTAATTGAACCAGCCATCGTGGTAGCAAACACCATAACCAGTATGATAAGTGACTTCATTCTGACTACAAAAGGAAGATTATTACTATTATCATTGTACGCAGTATATTCAATTTACAATATTTACCATCACATGGAAATGCCACTATATATCTCCACCGAATTCAGTTGGCATTAGTTTGTTACGTTGGGATAGCAAATGGAAAATATAAGTATTGAACTGCTTTCAGTTGGCATTCATAGCGCGCCTCATTAAATGTGCCTCCATGTCCAGTTTGCATTCATAACTCCTATAAATGCCAAATGAAAGAAGTTCAATGCTTAAATATGTTTCTCAAGTGTTTGCTCTAGACACGTACACATTTACACACTGGTCGAACTAAAAACCGGACGTACCGAACTCCTCTGGGTTTTCCTTCACCCGAGATGTGTATGGCAATCGCTATAAGCCATACACGAATCAAATTACCATACAGTTACCATTCTGAAGAAGAGGAAAGTCACGAGGAGCTCAGTACATCCAGTTTTTAGTTCGATCACTGTGATTTAAATAACAGCGCGGTGGCCCAGTGGTTAGGGCGCTCGCTTCGTGCTTGTAGACTGGTGCTAGAATCCACGGTCGTGGGATTAAATCCCGGTCGGGTCAAAACCTAACAAACAAATAACAGTTCAAATCATACTCACCGATATCGATTTGTTTATTTGTTTCATTGGGGTTTATCGTCCCTTCAACTCACGCATAAGTCATATGTCTGCTTGTGACAGTTCTAACTTATGGCGGTTTTTAGTCCATTTGGACCAAAGGTCCAAGGTGGACTTTTCTCATACAAATCCCGTCCGTCGTCCGTCCGTCCGTCGTTAACTTTTGCTTTAAACGACATCTCCTCTGAAACTACTGGGCAGATTTCAACCAAATTTGGCAGGAAGCATCCTTAGGGGAAGGGGATTCAAGATTGTACAAATGAAGCACCTGATCCCCCAGGGGACAGGTGGGCGGGGCCAAAAGGGGTTATTTGACAGTATACCCTCAAACGACATCTCCTCTGAGACTATTGGGCAGATTTCAACCAAAATTGGCAGGGAGCATCCTTAGGGAAAGGGAATTCAAGATTATACAAATGAAGTACCTGACCCCCCGGGGGACAGGTGGGCGGGGCCAAAAGGGGTAAACTTGACCGTATGCCTTTAAAACGACATCTCCTCTGAGACTATTGGGCAGATTTCAACAAAATTTGGAAGGAAGCTTCCTTAGGGGAATGGGATTAAATATTGTACAAATGAAGTACCTGACCCCCCGGGAACAGCTGGGAGGGGCCAAAAGGGGTAATTTAACAGTATGCCTTCAAACAACATCTCCTCTGAGACTATTGGGCAAATTTCAAATTTGGCAGGAAAAATCCTTAGGGGAAGGGGATTCAAGAATGCACAAATGAAGGACCTGACCCCCCAAGGGACAGATGGGAGGGGCCTTAAGGGGTAAATTTGATAGTTTGCCTTTAAATGACATCTCCTCGTAGACTAGAAGCAAGACTTCAACCAAATTTGGCAGGAACCATCCTTAGGGGAAGGGGATTAAAGGTTGTACAAATGAAATCCTTGACCCCCAGGGGACAGTTGGGCGGGGCCTAAGGGGTAAATTTAAAAGTTTGCTTTGAAAAGGACATCACCTCTGGAACTTTTGGGCATATTTCAACCAAATTTGGCAGGAAGCATTCTTAGGGGAAGGAGATTTAAGATTGTACAAATGAAGTCCTTGTTGGAGTTACATCACATTGGTTACACATGTTGTGTTTAAACGGGAGTTTATGCTGATCATTCACTTAATCAATTTTTAATTTTATATTTACAGCTCTTAAATGTCAGAAACATAGTGACATCTTAATAGGATTCTCTATAATAAGGGAAAAAGTAATTGTATGTGTGCGTATTGACCTATTGTTTAAGTCAAGAAAATGCTATTCACATATCACACTTTTTAAAAGTAAGAAACCATGTACTTGTAACAAAACAAACCCAGAAAATGAAATACAATATAAAAAAAGAAACATCAACCAAATGCCTAAAAAAACAAGAGACCAATTTGACCTTAACATCCTCCTAATGAAATAGGCCTAAAAGTAAATGTTAGGCATTTGAGTACTTTTGACCCCAGGGTCATGCCCTAAAGTTACTACATACCAAGCACATTAAACACTAGGCCTTCTGGTTTATAAGGTTTTTGAAATTTTGTCAAATATTCCACCATTTAGGCCCCCAAGTGGTGAGACCAAGACCCATCATTTTAAGAAATCTGAAACGCCTTCTTATAAGGATGCCTTCTACCATATTTGGATGGAATTGGTTCAGTAGCTTTGAAAAGTTAACATATTTGCTATAGCGTTGAACTTTGACACCAACAAATCATACATGTAACCTATTAGCCTTGAACAAACTGTGTTCTCCATGCTTTAAGTTACTACATACCAAAGTATTTTAAAAGCTCTAGGCTATCTAGTTTATAAGAATATTTTGAATTTTTTTCTCAAATTTGCCAAAAAGGCACCCCCTTGGAGCCGAGCCCCCATCATTTGAGCAAATCTGAACCCCTTCCCCATAGGGATGACTACTACCAAGTTTGGATGAAATTGGTAAGAAGCTTTATAAAAGAAAGTCAAAAATATGAAAAGTCAACATATTTGCCATAGTGTTGAACTTTGATTCCAAAACATGTACAGGTAACCTGTTTTTGACCCAAGTGTTGTGCCTTGAACAAACTTGGTTCTCCATGCCTTTAAGTTACTACATATCAAAGCATTATGCTTTAGGACTTCAAGTTTATTAGGAAATTTTTCCTTTTGGCCCCTAGTGGCGCCCCTGGGGGCAGAACCCCTTCATGTGAACAAACTATGAATCCCCTTCCCCTAGGGATACTTCCTACCAAGTTTGAGGGAAATCTGTCCATTGGTTTTGAAGAAGTTGAAAAATGTAAAAAGTTTACGACAACAACGGATGGGGTTGGTATGAAATAAGTCCACCTTGAACCTTTGGCCCAGAGCGACTAAAACACAATCTCATTATTAAACCCGCACTTTTCGAAGAAAATTCGGGTATAATGTGAAACACTCTGTCTGTCCGTCTCTCCCTCCCTCTGTCCCCCTGGATCCACCTGGTCAGAAGAACTCCTCTTAGACGGATAAAGGAATTTTAACAAAACTTGGTAGGATGTTAGAGTATATGATGTAGATGTGCATACCAGTTTCGGTTTTTTGATTTGCGCAATTTTTTGGGAAAAACAGCCAAAATTGTCCAAAAATTTGTATTTTGAGAAAATGCTATATCATAACTTTCTTAAAAATTATTTTTGTTTTAGATATTTGGTATGCAGTTTCCTTTAAGAATCTTATTTAACATATTAGATGGGTTTTTGTAGCAAATTGCCGGTTTTGAAGTTTTTTGTAAAACTTATGGAAAATGTAAAAAGAATGGGGTTTTTGATAATTAACTGTCACAAGAAGTCCTCCTAGATGGATGAAGGAATTTCAACTAAACTTGGTTGGATGTTAGAGTATATGATGTAGATGTGCATATCAGCTTAGCTTTTTTGATTTGAGCTATTTTTAGGGAGAACAGCAACAAATGTAAAATAAAACTTTTTTTTTTAAAGATATATTTTTTTGGAATATCATTGCACATGCTTGATTGGGGTTCTTTGGAAGGGATGCTGAGTGCGGGTATATGCACATCTGTGAATGTGTACATCTAGTTACTGAATGTTATCAAAACCAAATATTTCAATTTTTTGGAACTGCGACCTTCAGGCTTGACATTTTACTACAAATTAAAGGACAATAGACATTGCCGAGCCAATGTTATTAAGTAAAACTGTATGTGATACAGAAGTATCAGTTATGTCTACTTCTTAATTATGAGAAAAACAAAACAACAACAAACAAACAAGAGCCCCACTGGGCCTTAACGCCTATCTGGTTGAAATAGGCCTATCACAGTAAATTTTTGGCATTTGAATACTTTTGACCACAGGATCATGCCTTTGAACAAACTTGGTCTTCCATTCTTTAAATTTAAAACATACAAAACCATTAAGCACTTCTAGTTTATAAGAAGGCCAAGTGCTTAATGTTTTGATATGTTTTAAAGTGTTGAACTTTGACCCCAAAACCTGTAACCTATTTTTGACCCGAGGGTCACACCTTGAACAAACTTTGTTCTCCATGCCCTAAAGTTAATACATACCAAAACATTTAAGGCATTGGATGTAAGAGTTTCGTGTCAAAATTTGGTATCTGTAAAAGTTCAGACTTGATGTGATTCAATGCATATGATGTTAAAATGTACTACCAGGCCGTTTCCGATTCTCTAAATATCTTAATTAACAAAATATAGTAGATTGTTATTGGTCGTCTGTTTACATCGGCTTCATTAAT
>JAUMGZ010220205.1:0-11509 GCA_032359645.1 Pododesmus macrochisma
TGTATTCATGGAAAATTCAAATGAAGGAATTTGTTGTGAGATATTAAACTGTTGTCTCATGTTAAACTTCTAAAAAGCTTAAGTCGAAATTGTCTTTATTTCTATTCCTTACAAAATTTCAGGTTTACCTTTTTCTCAAACATGAATATCCAAAAGACGTTAAAATAACGTTAAAATGACGTTAAAATGACGTTATAGTAGATTTGTTAGTTAAACCACCATTCATTTCAATGTGGCACTGCGGCAACATTTCTCAAGATAAAAATGCTTTGTTATGCATTTTTGGAAATGGCAGAATATGGCGATTTCAAAAATACAAAAATCCAAAATGGTCAAAATATTATCGATAGGACCTTTTCCCGTGGAACGGCTCATATGAAGATGTGCATGATGTAAAATATTTTTTTCAGACAATATCAAGGGGAGATAATTAGACTTGTACATTTACATGTCATGAATCTTGTAAGTGCAACTCTTCCTACACCATTTAATTGATTTCAATAAAACTTCACATAAGGTTAGTACACCATAGGAATATGTACGTGAACAAAATATTTTAACATGCATTGTCGTCACGATCAGTTGCCATCTGCACAAAATACAAAATGTACAATTTTATTCTTTCCTTGCCGTTTTCTTATAACCGTATTGATCGACTGAAAAATATTTTCTTTCAAAATTGCTGCTGAACTGTTCAACAACAATTTTTGCTGAGGTACAACAATTTACAATGTGTTTAAGCAAGCAGTGTCCAAACCGGAAGTACACAGACAGTTTCTAAATCTAGAGTCAAATTACGGAACCAACATAACTTGAAACAATGCTTCAATTTATGGTCGGCTGACCCGTAAAACGAATAATAAAAAAAATGCTGGCTCTATGATGCAAAAGAATTCTTTTCTTGGCTTACATTTTCTAAATAAAATTCAATCAAGGGATTTTTATGTAAATTATGCCCCTTTTGCAAAATTATCAGTCGTATTTTGCCCATATAATGTCTGTTTTTATTCAAATTTCATGAAACTGCAATAATGCAGTTACCTCACTCTGAAGTTATGCACATATGCTTAATTTTATTATCCCACTTTTCTATGGCCGTTATCACAAACAAAGTGGAAGTACATGTATACTGATGTCATGAAATACATAACTAGGCGGAAGCAGGGAATGTTACTCAGCCATACTGGCAACATGCAGCTGATCTAGTTTGTTTTTTGTTTGATCATGATTATAACTCCCAAACTTTTTGAAATTGTTTCAGTGATGTTTCTCATTCACATATCAATTACGCATACCACATTCAGGGTTATAAGGTCAAGTTAAAAAAAAAACTCTAATAATTACATGCTATCCATGCAATTTCTTTTGAAGTGTATGAGATAATTCATCTAAACTTGATATGCATGTTCAGCATTACAATATAGGCAGTGCTGTATGAACTTATAACAACACATTGTTAATCAATTTTAAAAGTCGAAATTTACGTCACTTAATTATCTTTAATTAGTGGTGCCAAGATCACGGAAACAATAGTATTCTCCCAAATAATACCATTACCATTTCATCCTTCGACAAAAAATATAATTTGTGATAAAGTTTTTAGTGGTTTTATTCTTGTCATTCCAATATATAGCTTAAGTTGTTTCTATCTGCATTTTAGTGATGGCTAACGTATGCTAAATAGATAACAATTTGATCTCAATTCTAACTTTGTTCTGCTTGCATTTAGTGGAGAGACTCGAGCCATGGAAGTTTGGAGGAGCAGGTTTTGCTGTTGGTTGTGCTGTTGTGTTTGCAGATTCATTCATAGCAGAAAAATCATCATTAATGGCAAGCAATTTTTTCTTAAACACAAATTAACAGAGGAATAGGTCATAGTTCAACATACCAGTAATCGGTAAATTTATTTATAAATATTTTCAAATATAACCTTAAAATTTAAATTAATGGTATAAAACAATTGTTTTCTATTACACAAATGTCCAGAGACATAGATCAAAGTTGGACATAATCTGTAAATTTGTCTTTAAATTATTATTCAATGATATAACCTTAAAGTTGATATACTTGACAACTGCAAACATTTTCCATTCTTATTATCTATTTGATGTTGAAATTGTTCAGTGAGACAGTCATTCAAAATTAAGAATCTGCATATATCTATAAATTTTAGCATCAATTTTGTATTAATATATATCCAATGACTTATTCTATTCACTTTGTAGTATGGTATTGGGCACATTGCTGTAGTTATAGGATTTATAATAGTATCACTTTTTATATGGAAAGGATACAGGTAAATATACATGTACAATTTATCTTAGATATAGTTTATGTATATTAAGAAATTGTATGTACTATAATATTATCTTGTCAGTTTTACTATTATTGCTAATTAAATCTCCTTATCTCCTTATAATTAACATCCACATTTTTTTGAAGTCATCTTAAAATTATCAATTGAAAATGAATTTTTAGAACATAAGGCAATTAATTTATGTTATAAATTCTTAGAAATTGAACACATATTGTTGATTTACCTTAATCTTAATTTTAAGGTATAACCAGGCAAATTTTAGATTTTCAACAACAAAAAATGGCATCTACATTCAAATGGCAACTAGCCATTAGGCCACAACCTGCATCTCCCAGGGCAAACTCAAGTCAATATATCTTTTAAAACTATGCATACAGGAAAATGCATTTATTATTTTGGGTGTTCTAGATTAAATAAATCAAAGTTATAACAACATCCATTGAAAACAGGCTGTCTAAGAGCAACACATAGAAATTCTTCTTCTGAAAATTCTCAAAATCTCTCCAAAAGGGGAAATGCACAACTTCAATGTGTCTGTAATAAATGTGCACAGTTTGAGAAAAATCTACTGAAACCTGTAGGAGATCCAGATTACACAAACTTAAATACCGTACCAGTAATTTAAACACTTGAATTTGTCTACAAATTCACCAAAAGGGGAGTTGCACATCTTCAATGTGTCTGTAATAAATGTGCAAAGTTTCAGAAAAATCGTTTGAAAGCTGTAGGAGATTCAGATTACACAAACTTAGTGCCCCAAAGTGTTTTGGAAGGACGGACAGAGTCGAGCGGCTACTAAACCTGCTTCCGCCTCCGGAAAAACTAAGCTGCAATTCTAAGAAACAAAGGATAGATTTTGTCTGGCCTAAACTAACATTTAGGAATAAACTTCATGTTACCTCATTGTAGGTCATATCACAATTAAACAAAGGAGAAAAACTACAATGATAGAACAAGGAGAAAAAATGATGCGTTAAAAAAAGGCATGAAACAGAATTTGAAGTCTGTGCTAAGGCATAACCACCTTCTTAATTTATACATGGGAATCTTTTACAAACCATGGAGGAGACAGCACAATAGAGACTTTGCAAGAATACCCTACACTGGCGATTTAAAGGGCTACTGGCCAAAATTTACCTGTATGGAGGGCAACTCACGAGTGTTGACTATTTAATCTTAATAAATTTGGCCATATTCACGTAGTCGCTACGGATTCAAATATAAATAAAATACTTTATCCTCAACATCATTGTAAAGCATAATTTTATTCTTTCCAAATATATTATTTTCATGAAGTTCTGTGAATGAATAACAGATTTATCACACAGTTTCTCCACCCTGTTTTTCCATTATATAAGTTTAAAGCAATTAAACTTGCCCTCCAACATGGCGGACCAGTGACATCATGTGCAATCCTTCTATTAGCATCACCTATAAACATTATGGTTTATCTGTACCTACCCTTCAACTTTTATGACTTAATTGGGTGATAATATTGTCACAAACAGTTAATTTAAAAAAAAAGGGCCATCAACCTTTATGTACCATTATTCTTGCATGGTAATCAGCTGTGTGTATTTGTTACAGGATGATGTGTGACACAACAAAAACTTCCCTATTGGAGCCACCTATTGATTTACTTAAAGGTTTGACTCTAGAATATTATATCATAACTCATTACACCCATTTTTCTTGTGTTATTTTGCCAAACATTTTGTCAATAGGGTGAAAATGACACATTGAATGATATTTTAAAATAGAATCTTGTACCTGTTTATGTACAAGATAGTTATCTGACACAAGGCGTTGGGTATGTATGAGTTGTGCTCACTTGAGTTTCTTTCATTAAAATTTACACAGGGCTGTAGCCTCCAGAGTTGGGGGTTGAATTTTCTCATTTTCTATGACAAAATTGCCAGCAAATATATAATTATATGTGTGGGGCAAACAAAAATTTTCCCCAGGCTACGGCCTTGGATGGGAATGAGCTGTGCTCACTTGAGTTTATTTCATTAAATGTTACATGTCCCTGTGTGGTAATGAGCTGTGTTTAATTGAGTTTCATTCATTAAAGTTCTCATGGTGTAGGGTATGTATGAGGCTGTGCTCACTTGAGTTTCTTTCTTTAAAGTTTACATGGCCTTGCCATTGGTGGGAATGAGCTGTGCTCACTTGAGTTTATTCTATTAAAGTGTACATGACCTTGGTTAGGAATGAGCTGTGCTCACTTGAGTTTATTTTATTAAAGTGTACATGGCCTTGGGTGGAAATCCAGCTGTGCTCAATTGAGTTTCATTCATTAAAGTTTACATGGTGTAGGGTATGAATGAGCTGTGCTCAATTAAGTTTCATTCATTAAAGTTTACATGGTGTAGGGTATGTATGAGCTGTGCTCACTTGAGTTTATTTTATTAAAGTTTACATGGTGTAGGGTATGTATGAGCTGGGCTCAATTGAGTTTCATTCATTAAAGTTTACATGGTGTAGGGTATGTATGAGCTGTGCTCCCTTGAGTTTTATTCATTAAAGTTTACATGGCCTCGGTTGGAAATGTGCTGTGCTCACTTAAGTTTTTCGTTCATTAAAGTCTGCACCTTGATTAAGAACAGGCCAAAGTGTTCCCCCTCTTGACCGATCTTCGTTTTTCAGTAAAGATTATCAAAAATGCTTTATCACATACTTCATTTCAATATGTAAGAAATTTGCTGTTGAATACTGATTGGAGGTTTTTTATTAGTCCAGCTGAACCGAAGGTCCAAGGTGGACTTTTCCAATACAAATCCCGCCCGTTGTCCGTCATCGTCGTCATTAACTTTACACATTTTCGACTTCTTCTCCTAAACCACAGGACCAATTTTATCCAAACTTGTGGTAGGAAGTATCCCTAGGGGAAGGGGGTTCAAATGAAGGGGCTGGGCCCCTAAGGGGCACCTCAAGGGGGCCAAATGGGGAAAAATTTGACAAAACTTCAAAGTTCAACACTATATATATATATAGCAATTGATACCTTTTCACATTTTCAACTGCTTGTCCAACACTATATACTGGACTAATTTCATCGAAACTTGATAGATGTCATCCTTAGTGGAAGGGGGTTCAGATTTGTTCAAATGATGGGGCTCAGTACCCAGGGAGGGTCACATTGGGGCCCAAATGGGGAAAACTTGACAAAACTTCAAAAACTTCTTATAATAAACTAGAAGGCCTAGAGCTTAATGTTTTGGTATGTAGTAACTTTAGGGCAACAAGAACCAAGTTGGTTCAAGGCGTGACCCTACAGTCAAAAGTTTTCCAATGCCAAACATTTACATATAGGCCCATTTAAACCAGATGGACGTTAAGGCCAAAGGGGCCTCTTGTTATATTTGTTTTAATTTTTGTACATACAAAAGAATGACTACTATTCCTTTTGACATAAATACTTATACAATCGGATATACATAGCTCAAGCTTAATTAACCCTGCTCAATTTTTTTACTTTCATGTAGAAATGAATGCCGGAGATGACACGACAGAAGCTGACACAGAAAGTGTCCATGAAACCAAGAGAAAGAAAGCAGCTGGTAGACAAAAATATAAAATGGGAAAAACGTGAAATAAGTTATAATAAATTTTGTGTCAATCAGTGTCAAATTTCTCCTCTATAATACACTTCATACCTGCATTAAAAGTCAGGCTGCCAAATATTATGCAGATTATTTAATGGGTCACATTAAACAAATCAGTTGTTGAAGATATAAAATATTCAAATTAAATAGAACTTTCTTTATGTCAATGAATATTAATTATATATATATATATATATATATTTCTCCTTTATTTTCTTCACGTGGACATTGTAAATCGGCATAAACATATTCAGAATTAGTGTATAGATAATAAGCTTGTCACAGATTCTGTACTTAATCACTTATTACCAGTAACTTGTTTGTGTACATTAGTCAGAAATGCTTTATGTCAGTCTTTCAATGTATAGAGTTAAAGGTCATAAGTTATCATAGTACAATTGTTTATCAGATATTTCAGAGCTGCCCATCATGGCTCACTACAATGTATAGAGTTGAAGGTCATAAGTTATCTTAGTACAATGTTAATCAGCTGTTTCAGAGCTGCCCATCATGGCTAACTATATTTTTACTAAAAACTCTTTAACAGGATTTTATTAGAATATCGTCGTAATTCTTTTCAGGGTAAGTGTCAATTTAAGACCTGTTTAGGGTCCCTTGTTATAGTCCATAAGCCTAAAACCTGGAAGATATAACTTGGCAACTTCTTGGTAAAATTTAGCTTGGAATATTTTCTATGCATTATAACACGTATCATGTTCCTTTAACTAACTCTTCATATCGTTTTGTGAACACCATAATATTGTTTTTCAAAGAATTTTAGTACGGAAAAACATCTTAATATGAAGTTATTGTATAATGAGATCAAGGTTACTTTGAATTTTAACATTTCTTTCCTTCCTCTTATTTCATGTTATGGTCCTTTCATAAAAACAGCAGTTAACCTTTTTTGTGGATATGCTTTTTCTTCCACTTTTAGGTGATTCTATGTAATTTGGCATAAATATGTTCACTTGAAATACCATATGCATTTAAGATTCAAATTAGCATTTTTTGTTTTTTCCATGTGTATATTGCATTTTTGTATTTGAAAATTCTCTCTGACACCATGTTCTCTGGGGTTATATTTAAGATATTTACTTGTTTCTATTTTCAAATATTGATTTAAAAATTAACAGATATTGTACTTAATTGCAGTGGGAACAACAAAATGCATTTAAACTGAATATGTTCATTTATCCTTTGTTAAATAGCATCCTTCATTTATATGATATCAATATTGGCATTAAGAATTTGAATAACATTCTTTGTTTTAATATAAAATGTTCGTAGTACCTAGGTGAATTTATATTCTTTTACATTGGAAAGATCAAGTGGTTTGTTCTAAGATTATGTGATTGATTGGACATTTCGATTATTCACATTATGTGTATAGTTCAGCATGTGAGTGGTTGATAGAGCATTTTGACAATTCACATGTGTGTATATACATGTACATATAATTGATATTTTGTTTTTCATCTATTTTATCAAAAAGGACAATTTGATTGTTCACATATGTGTATATGTGATTAATAATACCTTTTGATATGTGTATAATAACTCCCATATTTGTTTGTGCAATAAATGAGATTTTGCAATCCACCTAGACAACCCCCACGTTGACTTTTGCTAAACTAGTATATCATTGTATGTCCAGTGTAATCTTTCACATTGATACACAAGTTCCTTTTATGGACTCCCTTTAAACTTGACCTAGTGTTGTCAATGTACCAACTTGGTTAATTCTGTATACTCTACAATCCTTTATGCATGCCATCTAGTAGCAAGATACACTTTCACTGTTAATGGATCCAGGTGGAGGTTAAGGCCCAATGGGTCTGTCTTGTTCATTATTCATATTACATTCATGTGTTTGATATATTTGATAATATGCCAAGGGCTGTTCCAGAATTTAAAACTGATTTGATATAAGGAATGGTTGGCAGATCTTGATTGAACCCCACCACGGATAATATATTAAGTATAGGTGCCTCCCAACCCTCCTATACGGTTAGGTCATTCTGGAACAGCTCTTATAATCTCAGATGTGATTATCATCATCATCTTGCAAAAATAAAAACTTGTTGCTGATTAGTTGTGTATCTATTAATGTACATGTATATGTGGATGGTTTATTTCATGATCTGTTTAATTAATCAGTATTGCTACTAATAAGTTGTTGTTATAATTAGTCCTTGTGATAATATTAGTTTTCTACAACTTATGTTTACTATAGCATCTTTTATGACTTTGTAAGTTCCTTATTGAAGTTTATATTGTCGGTAATGTTTTTTGTGTGTTTTTATATGTTTTTATTTAACGATTGAAATGTCCAATAAAGATTGGAACTGTATCAGTTCAATATCAAGAGAGAGAGCAAATGGTTTTGTAATATGAGAATAGTTTGGAATTTATCATTTCTTTTTTGTTGTAGCTAGTGTATTTAATAAATGGATGGCTGAATAAATGCTGCTTTTTAAAATCAAATTGTTGGATTTTAGTCACACTCTAAACAAATGTCCATTATGCTTTTGTCATTTCTCAAATCTAGTTATCAAATGTTGATTGTCTCAATACCATCAAAACACTACAGGAGAACTATATCAACTGATTCTTTTAGTTCATGCACAATGGACCACTGACCACTAACTCATTTTTACAGTCGATACGGATAGTCGTGTCCATCTGGTTCTAATCTAAGATGGCCACCACACAGAATCTTGTACTGTTTTGTATGCTCATGGTTGAGCTGTAGTAAATGCTCACCACTTAGCATCTGTCATCCATCTGTAAACTTTCACACGTTTTCTTCAGGCCAATTATTTTTTAACAAAACTTCTCTCATGACCCCGCTTGTAAACCTGTGTTTGATTTTGACAAACTCAATCCAATATGGCCATCAGGGCTTCTGACTTACTGTGACTTCCACTTCTTGTTTAGAACCACTGCTTATATTTTCACAGAAATTGATGTACAGTCAAACCTGTCTCAGCGACCTACTGTATTCAGGGACCTCCTGTCTTATACGACCTAAATTATTCCCCCCAATGAAATTAACTATATATCTGACCTGTATTCAATGACTCCCTGTCTAACGCAACTAATGACTATGATTTGACTCTTCAAAATCCTTAAAAACCCTGTTTTTCCCTGTTCCACTTGGCGTTTGAAAGCGTTAGGAAAATCTAAACCGGTGTCCCATAGTATTTTGAAACCCTGAAAAATTGACCCCGGGGTCAATATTTCATCATGGTAGATTGAACCCCTCATGGTAAAATGACCCCCCCCCCCCTATTTTTTTCAGAAAAATGTACAGAGACACTAGAAACCTTCAAAAAGTAGTCGTAAACAGAGGTTTGGGGGGTCAAAATACCATGGCCATGGTAAAATGATCCCCCCCTTGGAAGGTCACATAAGACAGGTTTGACTGTATATGTTTCTTGTATGATCCTTTATCATTCCCAACTCAATTCAACAGTACCAAGAACTTTGGATTGGTTGAAGTATTTTTTACTTCTTTTCAAGAACATCTGGTCAGATTTTCACAAAGCTTGCTATAGATGATCCTTGCTTATAATACGTCCCATGTTTACTGAACATTTCATGTGGCCACTTGGGCTTCAGATTGGCAGTGACCTTTTTTGTTTTCTTAAGAACTGTTTCAGATTTTCATGAAATCTTGCTATAGATATAACTTGCAAAACATACCCTCTCAACAACGAGTTCAACATCCAAGGACTCAATCTATTATGGCCAATAGGGTCTTCTAGTTAAACTTACTTTTTTACTTCGTGGTCAAAAAATTTGCTTCAATTGTTTCTTGCATGGTCCACTTTCAAAATACAGAATTCAATTTAATATAAATGCTAGAGATTCTTCTGATTGATCTAGACTCGAATTTTGACTTAACTACAATTCATTAAACCATCTGTAACAATCCATGTATGGGTCAATTTCGGAATTTTGTTGGGCATTTTCACAATCAATTCAATATGGTAAAGGGGACTTCTAATCGGCCGAGACCTTTTCCATAAACACTCGGGAATGACTGGTAAGTTTTTAGTCCCCCCACCGGAACCTTTGAGGAGGGGACAATAGGTTTGTGCCTCGCCATTCCGTCCGTCCACTCAGATCTTGTCAAATGCCATTCCTATCACACTATTTTACACAGCAACCTCAAACTTGGCACAACCGTACAACTTTGGAAGGTGGAGTGTCGCATAAAAAACATTGGGGTCGTGGGGCCAAGGTCAAGGTCACGGGGTCAAGTCTTAGTTTTTGTATGCTTTTGCTTGTCCGGGCCATTTTTTTCACTCTATTTCACATAGCAACTTCAAACTTAGTACAAAGGTACAAATTGGGAAGGCGGAGTGTCATGTATATTAATTGGGGTTGTTGGGCCATGGTCAAGGGGTCAAGTCTTAGTTTTTGTATGTTAGTTGCTTGTCCGGGCCATTTCTTCCACACCATTTCACACAGCAACTTCAAACTTGGTACAAAGGTACAACTTGGGAGGGCAGAGTGTCGCGTAAAAAATTGGGGTCTTTTGGCCAAGGAAAAGGTCACAGGGTCAAGTCTTAGTTTTTGCATGCTTTTGCTTGTCCAGGCTATTTCTTCCACACTTTTTCACACAGCAACTTCAAACTTGGAACAAAGATACAACTTGGGAGGGCAGAGTGTCGTGTAAAAAAAATTAGAGTCGTGGGGCCAAGGTCAGGGGGTTAAGTCTTAGTTTTTGTATGCTTTTGCTTGTCCGGGCTATTCTTCCACACTATTTCACATAGCAACTTCAAACTTGGTACAAAATACAACTTGGGAGGGCGGAGTGTCGTGTAAATAAATTGGGTTGTTGGGCCAAGGTCAAGGGGTCAACTTAGTTTTTGTATGTTATTTGCTTGTCCGGGCAATTTCTTCCACACTTTTTCACACAGCAACTTCAAACTTGGTACAAAGGTACAACTTGGGAGGGCGGAGTGTCGGGTAAAAAAATTAGGGTCGTGGGGCCAAGGTCAGGGGGTTAAGTCTTAGTTTTTGTATGCTTTCTCTTGTCAGGGTCTTTTCTTTCACACTATTTTACGCAGCAATCTCAAACTTGGTACATGTACAAGGGTACAACTGGGGAAGGTGGAGTGTCGCATACTGAAATTGAGGCCAAGGTCAATGTCATGGGGTCAAGTCTTAGTTTTTGTTGGCTTTTGCTTGTCCCGGCCATTGTTCAACACTATTTCACGCAGCAACCTTCATTCATGGCACATAGGTACAAAATGGGAAGGCTGAGTTTTGCGTCCCAAAATTTGGATCAGGGAGCCAAGGTCATGGGGTCAAATTTTACCTACTTTTGTACAGAGCAAATCTCAAAGACTAGTCCCGATGGACATGTTACTTTCACAAATTATTCCTGATGCGCTAAAGGAAGTTGTGCATTGAACCTTCTTTATCTCATTTGCATATCATGTGACCAAAATCTGACACCTGATTAGTCGAAATTCCAACATAGGTACAAAAGATTTGTACAGAGCAAATCTCAAAGACTAGTCCCGATGGACATGTTACTTTCACAAATTATTCCTGATGCGCTAAAGGA
>JAUMGZ010220216.1:0-21827 GCA_032359645.1 Pododesmus macrochisma
TTCTAGTATTTTTGTTATATCAATTAATTATGTTTCCATTTATAGTTAATAAATGTATTTTTGTTAAATTTTTCCGTGTGCGTCCAACTTTTTCTTTTTGTTTGCCAATGTCCATGGACTTAATATATCCCCTTGGTTTCTCAAATTTAATACTTTCTCTGTCTGTGATATTATTTAGTTTTTGTGCTATGCTCTTTCGTCGCGATATCACTGATTGATTGTGAGCGAAATATCAAACGCCAAACAAAAACAAACTACAACGCTAAAAATAACAACTATAAAAACAAATAAAAATAGTGGCGTTGTTGCATTGAGTTAAGTTTTCATGTTTTATAATAACTTTTATCGCTCTGATAATTTCGATACGATTGAACATAAGTTATTATCTCAAAACGGAGGAATTTATTTTCGTTTTTGATATAATACACCTTTTATGATTGCATAATTTATATATCATAGTTTTACATGCGTAGAAAACTCTTCGACAATGGATGTTGTGAAATTGTTTTTGATATAAAATTTATTTAAAGAATACTGTCTCTGAGATACAACGACTTGCAAAGTTCCTGGAGGTAGATTGTGACGACGCCATGGCACGTGAAATTCAACAGAAATGTTCATTTAATAACATGTTTAAACATTACGAGACGGCAGGATTGATAAAGGATCTTGAATTGTGGTCACTTGATGGCAAGACCAATTTCATTATGAGGAAAGGTAATTATTATAGACACAGGATACATATTGTGGAACACCGAGGTAATTATTGAATTTTAAAACTTGTGCACGGAAACATCTTATTAAAGGTACACAAAGTTTGTGAAGAGTACGAAATCCTCTCTTTATAAGTTAACAAATACACTGAAAAGTTGTATTTACGAGATTATTGAAATTGAGCCCAGTACTTGATAAAAATGACAACCTGACAAATCTTTCCTGATATCTATTTTTAAAAATGGTTATAATAATATAGACTTGACATTTCCAAGTTGTAGGCATACAGATAAACATGGTTATGTACCTTTACGAGACTGCTCCATAAATCGACTAGCTATATGTGTAATATCTTCCTGTACAGATACGCTGAACGTGTACAACCATCGTTGATGACATTTTTCCGTGTGCGTCCAACGTTTTCCTTCCGTTTGCCAATGTCCATTCACTTACGGCTTTAAAATATTGTCTTGGTTGTTTGAATTAACTACTTTAACATATAAAAACGTGACCATAGTTCTAGTTATCTCCCTTAACTCTATATAATTGATAACATGACATGATACAAATGAAAACCTGACCAAGTCTCGCGAAGATTCCATTCCGTACGTATCTGCTGGTTTGTGACACCTTTCCTCTCTAGAATGATAGTCGTCGATTTAAATGCATGCTCTAAATTTTTCAGTTCAATATATCTTTCACTGTATTTGTTTTCTTGTCAGTTGATTCGAATCCGCTTAACTTTATATTGCACTATCAATTAACGTACGTTCCTTCATGTGACGAACGTAGAAACATTGCAAACAATGTAAATTTGTGCGTGTTAAATTGATTTGACAACAAATATATTCCAATTATGGAATAAACATGTAAAAGGACTCTTGCATCAACATCAGTCTACGCTATTTTAGACAGCCCTTGTATTTTAGACCGCCTATATTAATTAACCATACTGTCGTTATTTAAATCGCAAATATATTGATATATCAATACATTTCCTTATATTTAATATAAAAAAAACACTATTTGGTAAATATATATCATTGAAACCTCAAATAACGCAATAAATAAGACAGTCCACGAATTTTATGGATAACCCTCGTAAGTTGTACATTTTATCAATCTTTGCACATTTGTTGTGTAACATATGAAGTAACATGCGGGTTTGGAAGCAATGTATTGGTATATTTTTGGTTTTGTGTTTATTTCACAGGAGTTGTTGGAGATTGGAAAAACTGGTTTACCGTGGCACAAAATGAAAGGTTTAACACTGCATTGAAAAAAGAGTTAGGGGAGTCTAAATTAACATTTAAATACGAACTTTGACACTAGAGACAATATTAAGGCTTTGACGTTTTATAAATTCATTGCCTATGCAATTATAAATAATGTCGTTACTAACAAAATATCGTTAAATTGAAGTATTTTTTTTAACCAAAATATGATGTTGCATTTAGTGATTATATTAGAGATTATGTTGACAATGTTAGACAAACAGGTACAAGAGGGGGGCCGCGGTGGCCTAGTTGTTAAAGTTGCCGACTTGTAATCATAAGAGCATTTCACCTCCTAGGTTCGATCCCCGCCCTGGGCGGCCTAGTGTAAGAAAGTTGCCAGCTACTTGCCGTAGGTCGGTGGTTTACTCCGGGCACTCCGGTTTCCTCCACAAGTAAAACTGGCACGTCCGTAAATGACCTTAGATGTTGATCGGACAATACGCCCTTAATACAAACAAACAAACAAACAAACAGTTCACCTTGATATTGTGCCTTCATTGATTTTCAGCAAGCTTTTGATTTTGATTGTATTAACAGATATAAAGAGTTACATGTTCTATTTAAAATATTGTGAAAGGCCCAATTTTATTGTTTTATACAACACATATTCACAGATCAAAGCAGTAGTCAAGGTAGGAATGTGTCTATACTTATTCTCTATATTAATCATGGGGTTAAACAAAGATGCATGCTCAGTCCGTGGCTGCTCGGTATTTTTTTTAAACAAACCAGCTGATCTGTTGACATTCAGTGCACGCATTAGTACAATGTTGGTCCAAGGCGCATATCGAGGAACACAAATAGGTTTCGCGTTTTCGGGTCAAAGTTCAACAAGGCATTGACCCTGAGGTAAAACAAATCATATGTCAACACTTTACTGTTAATTCTCCTGATGGATGGTAATGCCCAATGACCCTCTTGTTCAGATTTGCCACCCGTATGTCAATCGTGTCGCAATCGTCAGTTGCAATCGGGTTTTGCTGGCGACGCGAAGCAGAACGTTATCCCCTTAGAAACGACAACACACACACACACACACACATACACACACACACACACACACACACACACACTGTAGTTTTACCTGCGATTGCCTGTTTTACCCATAAGAGCAAGACATCTTTGAGTCTAGATTTTGACTTAGCATGCGTGTTATGGTAGTGTAAAATGTGGAGAAGTCATTTGTTTTGATGGATGATATGGATGATAGCGATTGTGATTTTAGATTCTCAATGAGATCTTTTGAGTTTTGTTTTTAGTATCCACATCTGATTCACTCCACTACGTGAGTATGCGACATTGCAATATGACTGCAGGTTATCTTTAATTGTTGTGAGTATTAGCGTAAGAACATTGGAAAGAGGTTGGATATAGCATATTGAAGACCCAGCAATATACCTTTGTTTATACGAATTTTTGTGTAGTTTTGGAATCCAGTACAGAGCAGGAAGATCGGAGCTGACCTCCTTTAACATTGTGCCGAACGAAGAAACAACAGACTTATGATTAGCCAATATCTCATCTTTGCTAAATGTTGTGTATGAAAGTGGGATTACAATGTGCCCCATCCAAGCCAAGTTCCTTAGTCAAACATTCATGATGATATGTCGTACAAATACAGACGATACTATTAGAAGCTTTACTGCTTGAGCAACAACACATTTGTCATGGATCTAGGTCAAGTTTTCATTTACCTTTGAATCGTTCAGGACTGATTTTACTTTTGCATTCATTGTCCCACGCAGCATATATATTCGACGTTTGAGCAAAGACTTAAAAGCCTAAGCCCATTCTGAAAGTGTGTCCTCCTCAACATTTTCCCGTTTAGTCCACTTCCTAGCGTACTCCTCCACAGAGTTCATAATTAGTTTGAAACTTTGCTTCCAAGAGAAAGACTTCAGAAGTCTGAATTTAGGACTCCTAGATAGCAATTTGCGCAGTGAATCGTTGTGTATTATACTAAGGTCGCCTGACACAACATGGTTCAAAGGAGCATACACGAACGGGGAATAGGAGCAGGAACACGATGGAGGTTTCGATTTAAGGTAATCGATATTAAGGTTTTGCAACGTCCTTTTGCAGTAAAATTTCTTGAATGCAACGGGAGTGGTGTAAGAATAGGTAATGCATGGTGTCGTCTTGTCTTCAATGTATATTGGAATTTAGATTACCCTTGTTTACTAAGAATAATATTACTAATGTTGATAGCATCGAAACTTGACTTTCAAAAAATGACGTTTAGTTTCTGTTGGTTTTGGTAGGTCACATAATTTTTTTCAATCTGTGGTTTGCAATTTCAAAGATTATATCAGTGAGACGGTAATCAATACTATTTGTGTCAGCATTAATAGAATAGTTATCTGAAAGAAGTTTAAGTCTTTAATGTTGAATAACAAACAGTTTAATGCGAATACATTTCTTAACAAACAATGGAAACATTACGGACTTCTATTAACAACATAAAAGCGAAACCAAAATAAGTAAGAAAGTCGTTAACAATCAAAATGGAAGCAATCAGTTCGTTTAACCGAATTATGAACATTTATAATGTTAATGCTTATTTATTCTATTGCTCTTGCATATCTGCTGGGGTGTTTTTGAATTAATTCATTGCGAAAAAAAATATTAAGTTATATGTTACCCGTGAAAACTTTAGTAACGTTAACGCATATATCAATTTGTGTTAAACATATTAAATATTTGGGAAGATTCCTTCCCTTTGGCAACGGTATTTCATTGGCATACGACATGTCGCTCACAAATCTTTTTTAACATGTTATAATGTGTGAACATTATTACTTGACAACTTTCTTCTATGAAACACTATAATAATTGATAATGTATAAAAAAAACTTCATATGGGATGATAAGTGTAAGCAACTAAACAACAGTAGCATATGAATTTCTTTAATAATGTAGTGGTTCGTTGTGTTAGTTCTACGTCAACATATCCTGAAACACATACACAACACGATGGGTGAAAACATTAGATCGACAAACATGGTAAAACCAATACCATTCGTATTAAACCATTCAGCTAGAGAATAAACACAAATTAAAATGACGTCATAATAATTAAAATGACGTCATAATAATCGAAAGGACTAGTGGTTTGTGCGGAATGACTTAGGATGGTCACACAGAACGAAAAAGGAGGCGTTAACCTTCCCAAGCCCATCACAAGAATAGACGTCTTCTTGACGTTCTCAAGTATTTAAATAGTGTACCAATCACATCAATGATCAATAACAATATAAATAAGTAAACTTATTAATCTATTGGTAACTGGTAACTAGAAATTCCAAAATTGGGCGTATTCTAGCAGCACAGATCATATGAGAGTGGCTAACAATGATAGCATTGTGCAGGGTCAACACACAGCTAGTTTTATAAATATCGACGTTTATGAACATTTAATATACTCACAGAGGTATAACTGTAACAGCATAGCCAACATACTCCTTTCAACGGAAAGGAAACACTAATCAAGTTGTGTGTCATGGGAACAAAGAAAAAAAGATGGTTTATTATTATGTATAACTTTAAATTCAATGTGTGTTCAGATACAATTGACAATTTAAATAATGAATATCAGGACATATTTCGATATATGAGACTCACCCAGAGTTTTGGCTCCTTCCTCTTATAAATATCATATTGATCGGAGGCATGATTTAGGTTGCATTTTTGTATTTTCAGATGAAACCATTCAATTTGATCCGAGGAGTATTGTTAGAAGGTGTGCAACGTTAATGAGTATGACAGTAAGAAACGGTAAATTGACTCAATACTTGGCGTGTAGTGTGTTATATTATTAGAGGAGCATTACTGTTGTTAAGGAATGTCTTACAATTTTAGTTGCAGGACATGCGTCTTGGTTGCTTTTAATTGTTCCCCGCTTTCCCTCTGTACGTCTGTCCGTCTGTCACGCTTTGGTTTCCGTAGTCTAACTGCTCTAAAAATTGTCCGATTTCATCCAAATTTAGTATGCAAGTACATAATGACAATACTCAGGCTAAGTTAAAGGCCAATGCGATTCAGGCATATTTACGCATACAACTTAGGTTACTAAATCTCATTGGTTAATCGGTTTCCGTGCTCTAACTGCTCTAAAAAATGTCCGATTTACCTAAAGTTGGTATGCAAATACACTAGAACAATACTCAGGCTACAGCCACTGCAATTTGTGCATATTTACACATATTGACTAGGATTTCCATGCTCAAACTGCTATTAAAGTGGCTCAATTTCATGTACATTTGTGTCTGCACATACATAATGACAGCATTCTGACTTCCTTTTACATCCAATGCGATAAAAGCATATTTTTGCCAACACTCACTCTAAGCTTTTCAGAAAATTCGATTTTATTTTTAAAATTTCTATCTAGCGGGGGACATTAATTCTACGAATTTGCTTAATCTTCTTAGTTTGCAAACAAGATCTCCTTTAAATGAGTGTCATCTAGTAACATACTACGAAATCTTGAGTTGCTGATATTTAGAAGAAACTAACTCCATATTTACTTCTATAAAACTTGTCAAATGTGTTATGTAGTTTATGATATAAATAACCCAGATGAATAAGATTGGTTGGAAGGTCAATGTTATCAGTATGAAAGTAGGTGACATACTATAACCGAGTGGACAAGAGGTCAAGTTCATTTAAAAATGATAGTTGTATTTGCTCTAACCCTATCACATATATAACTAAAAATATCAAGCAAAGCGAAATTAGTTGTAAGGCTGTGCTGTTCGTATTGGCATACATCTGTTTTGTTTATAATATGTCGTAATGTTGAAACGTAGATTGATTAGTCAATTTAGTATAATTCCGACTGTACGACATTGGCCTTGATCGACTTTTATTCTTCTAGTTCAGGTCACATAGAGCACAGAGATATACAATTATATGCACATAGTACCTGTTTCATACTTGAGTATAAACAGTCCAATGGATAGTAAGCGCAGTTTTTGTTTTATCTGTCTGATGTAAGTACTTGAACTGATTGTTGATTTACGTTTAAAGTGTGTTGCGGCATATTTATCAGAATAGTTCATGAGTGATCACGTAAGTCGGTACATTTTTCATTCATAACATTTCTGCATTTAGAGAGTAATTGTTGCTTTTGGATATAAATTTTCAGATAAGTTAGCTACGGATTTATCTTTATGTTTAGAGTAATTGTAAGCATATAATTTTTCTAACATATCTTACTAAATCACATGTATAATATGTTTATGATAAAAAGTAAATCAGACCTCTAAAAAGTGATGATTGAATTGATACCAGAAAACATTGCATCCTGAAGTGAACAGATATAACCTACTGGCTGGGAGACTGAATATTGTATAACTAAATAGTTTTTGAATTTCTTAAAAGGTTTAAATGTGTATGAATATCTGATACGTTATAGAATCATAAGATGATCTTTTATTTGTCGGCGAGGACAACTTTCATACAAAACGTTTATTTCACAGATAGATAATGGGGGACACGGATAAAGAAGATGTTGATGATCTATGGTGTAAGCTACCCACATATCATGGTATAGCTCTGCCTCGCTTTCCCCTATTTGTCGCTAACGTGAAGGACCATATGACTGCTATACGTAATTTTGATACACATGAATCTGACATACTGTTATGTACATTTCCTAAATCTGGTAAGTGCTACATTTTTGCTATGTAATATAGAATTAAGATCACCAGTAGATTTAAAAAAAAAAAAGAATCAAATACCATCAGCACCGTTTCGTTTAAAGTGTTGGTTATCTCCTGTATCTTATGTTAAACGTATGTCCCTTTGTTATATTTTTAACATCATTCTATCATTCATTAAGGGATATATAATTACCAACATTTCCATATTTCAGTCACATGCAGTATTTATTTATAAATAAAGACCTAAATGGGGTTTCATATACAGATCAAAGAAAACACAACGAATAGTATATCTATATTCCATTGTAGATCAACCTTTAGAATACATGTTACTCAAATGGTGCGAGTGAGAAATATTCGAAAATAGTATACACATTTGTAGATGCCGTTTGCTCCTATTGCAAACACTCGGGAATCAGACAAACCAACGGAAATAGCAACCCAACATCAATAGCTTACACATGTTACATGCATTGAACTCCTGGTGCCAGCGGGATATAATCAATGACATTAATAAAGGGAGAAATTTACTGTCCATACATGATTATTGAAAATGTTACCTCTTCATTTCTTTTAGAATGTCTTATATCAGTTTATCAAGATATGTAAAGAATAATAACAAATGTACATTTGAGAGCTACGTGATGAAAAAGGTTCGAAGTTTTTGTCATATCGGGAACAATTGTTAAAGAAGTAAATACGAAAAACCAAGATGATATTTTATAGCCGTAAGTCCATTGACATGGGCAAACAAAAAGAAAAAAATGGGCCACAGGCAGAACAAAAATAACCTAATATGTGCATCATAAAATCAGTCCTTATCGTATTATTTAATTCAAAATAAAAGAAAAAAGATATTGCATTAAACAGATTTTATTCTTAAATAAAGACAAAATCAACAATTTGTAAGGGAATTTCTAGCACAGACTAAATACTACGCAGAAATTCGTCCATGACGTTTTATCAATCGTGGTGAGAGTAACTTTAAACTCTGACACCATTTATGATTTCCGTGTTGTCTTAAAAGAATATGTTCTTAGACAAAACAAACCAGAAAAGATTACTGTTATACTATATGTAAGTGTTCAAGAAAATATAATTTATTTTTGGTATTATTGTATATTGTACAAATGATAACAAAAAATAAAAAATGTACATGATGTAGAGTTCACTCAAAATTACAATGTAATGAATACAATAAAGCAGAATCTCAAAGCAAATGATATATTTGACATTCTAGTCACAATTTGTATGTAAATATAAATGGGTTTATTAAGTAAACAGTTCCTAAGAAAATAATGCATCATTCTTTATACAAACAGGTTTACAAAACAACCAACATACAAACCATTTTTTCTGAACTGCATGACCTCTCACAATTTGCGCATCTAGACAATAAAGTACATGGCCCTGCTACTAATTAACTATCATTACTTATTCGCAAATGGTTATGAAGTTTCGAACGTTTTATATCAAAATTTGACTTCGATTTATGTTCAACTACAGTATTTTAATCTAGGTACCAACTGGATCCATGAAATTATAATGATGTTGATGCAACGGTCTCCTGAATACAGCAATACACACCTGGATTCTTGTATGCTAGAACACGTATCAACAATGGATGCAATTACTGCCTTTCCTTCGCCTAAGGTTATCAATACACATGTTCCATTTCATTTTCTTCCCAAGAAGCACGTTCGAGAGGGATACAAAATTATACATATCATGAGGAATCCAAAGGATGTCACTGTTTCAATGTACAATCATTTCTTAAAAGATCCTGTTGTGCTTGGTGATCAGTTTCCAGGGTCCTGGGCCAACTTCTTGAAACTCGTATGTGACAATAAAATGAGTAAGAAACTTTACTTCGAGTATCAGAATATATGTACGTGCCAAGACAATTTAATGTCAACCCCTCCAAAACCTTAATAACTTTTTTTCATAATTTTAAATTGATATATCTATAATTTTTGCCTATTTCGTGTTTCAGTCTTATACATAGTGTTTGCTATTACTGTATTATACAGTTAATTTAATGGTGTCATATGCTTATTCATCTGCAAGTATGCAGTCAATAAACGCTCTCTGACTAAAATAATAGACACGCCTAGGTGACAACTGCTTGCTTTTTATACAGTGGAACGGGTTACAATACACCGGAATGACACAGAGGCATATTGGCGGGTGACACATGTGTAGTAGGAAACGCTAACCATATCGCGAGCACCTGGTTTTGCCTGTGGTTAGTTTTTTTATTATAAAAGTGTGTGATGTTTCCATTTCTAGTTAATAAATGTATTTTTGGTTAATTTGTCTGTGTGCATCAAACGTTTTCTTATTGTTTGCCAATGTCCATGAACTTACGGCTTTAGAATATCGATTTACTACTTGATAGAGCCTTTCGTGCTATTTATTGAAAAATGTATCTAGTTAATCGATTATTTTATCAATATATATCAGTATAAGGCAATTTACTAAATTTAAACTCTAGAACTACAAAAATGAGAATCTTAATTTTTAAATGCACACTTTTTAACCTGCACCCTGAAAACAATAAGGATAAGACACACAAGAGACTGAGTTCATGTTTAACATCGATACTACTTTAACATTTTCTAAATTGTATGTGATTTATTATGAAGGGAGACGTGGCAATCGTTTTACTCTGACATAATAAAGGGCTCTAAGTCTAGTTCGAAAAGCGTATTAATAAGCGCTGGAGCATGAACTTGTCCACCAACATGTACTATTCGTATGTATTATTTTATGTGTTGAATTACTGTGTTATAACCAAGGTTTTTCTCCTCTGGTCTTTTCGGTGCTTAAACTACCATATATATGCACCTTCGATCGCGTTAGGCTGCTTGTAAAAGCTTAAAACATATTCAAATTTGATTTTATTAGAGTTGTATGGTGGATGGTTTGACCATGTAAAGCAGTTTGAGAACGAAACAAACAAAGGAGTCTTGAGGAATATTCATACTTTGTTTTATGAAGATATGCATCAGGTATACATAAATCTATTCTGTAGTAACACGTAACTTTAATATCTAAAAATGCTAAGGTTGTTTGGTGTTTCAATATCGATAGAGTAAGCTTATTTGGTCGTTATATAGAAATATCACTTGTCACTTTGCGTAAGGTGAATACTGACGTTAATATGTCGTCAACCCGCCTAGAAAATCGGTGTTACTTCAGTACAAATAACTGCAAATAATAAAAATTGCTAAACAATAGAATTTTGATATGACAAAAAACCTACTGGCATATTCAGGTTTTACTTTACAATACGTACAGGTGTTTGGTTTGTTTGTTTAATTAAGGTTTAGCGTCAATTTCAGAGTGTTTAACCAATATCATGACAAAGGAAAAAAGAAAAAGAGAAAAATGAACTAGGAGAGAAGCTGCCGCAGGAACAGGAAATTGAAGAATAGAGATAGTTCAGAAAGATAAATGACCCCATGCCATGGCGTTTCCATATACATGTCTATCGAACTTTAGTCTTAACATGAGAATCATTATCGTTTGAGTAGGGTAAATATCAATGTACCATCTTAGCGTCACCCCGATCCTTGCCTTGCCACTAACTTTCTTCCTTTCTGATTTTGACATTTATACCGTTACATAGTCTAATTCAGCTGGCTACACTATCTCAGTTAATTGACGTTTCCGTTCCTGGTTTGGCTTCTCTGTCTGTAATATTTCTTAGTATTTTTCCAATGCGCTTTCGTCGCGATATCACCAATAGAGTGTGGACGTGATTTCAAACGCAAAACAATAACAACAAAAACATTTTAACGAACAAACTAACAAAAAAACAACAAATTGGTTTGGTTGACGTTTGTGTGTTTTTATGTTTAATAATAACTTCTATCGCTCTGATAATATCAATACGTTTGAACCACATGATATTATATCAAAGCGGAGGAGTTCATTTCAGTTTTTTCTATAAATAATCGTATATGATTGCGTAGATTTCATGGTTATTCATGCGTATAATTATCTTCCACAATGTATTATATGAAACTGTTTTTAATGTAACATTTCTTTGAAGAATACTGTCGCTGAGATACAACGACTTGCAAAGTTCCTGGAGGTAGATTGTGACTACGCCATGGCACGTGAAATTCAACATAAATGTTCATTTAATAACATGTTTGAACATTACGAAACGACGGAATTTATAAAAAATGTTAAATCGGCGTCACTCGATGGCAAGACAAATTTCCTTATGAGGAAAGGTAATTATTATAGATAATGGGTACATGTTTTGGGATAACGAGGTAATTATTGAATCTTAATGGTTTAAGCAAACATCTTATTAAAGTTATACAAATTATGTGAGGGGAATGAAAGAAATAATTTGTAGTGCTGATAATATTAATTTGGCATACACAAATTCTCACTCATCCAAATGATAATATAATTTGTCTAATCTAAGATATTCAACAAGATAACCGTCAGTAAAATGTGCCATTTTAGTTAATAGCTAATCTATTGTTGACAGTTAGTTGACATGCATGTTAAAAACTTTAAATTGAATGCCTTCTTTAAATCAAATGTTTAAAATAAAAACTGTGTGCTTAAATTTTTACATTTCTGTTTAAATGAAGAATGGAAATAAAACCTACACTCTTGTGAAAAACAAAAAGAGATAATATATATAAACACATTTATTTTACACTGAACAATGATATATGTTTTAACTTAACATGCAATGTATTGAAATCAGTTACGCTTTTCGACTCTTTTATTAGTGCTTAAATTTTTTTTTTTAAAAAAAGTATATTATTCAAATTAGGTTAATATGCACACTTTTGAAACACATAGAAAGAAATGCTGTGAGAAAAGGTTCATAGTTTAGGAATACATGTTTGAGAGTGAGTAATTTTCCCAGTTTTGTGTCATTATTTGTATATGATTTTGCTATAAAGGATAACTTAACAAGTATTTGGAAAAAACCTCTTCAAAGAGGGGAAAGTTCTTAACTTACAAAGTGTAACATTTAAAATGTTCCTTTATTTGAAGTGAATATTCTTCCCCAGTTTACGAATGAAAATTGCAGAGTTGGTACATTTATCCATGATATAAATTGTAAAATCTTAAATAGTTTTGGTAGATTTTTGTATTTGAAGAGGGTAAACTTTTACAGTCTGATTTTTTTCGATTTCTGTGTTTGAAAAGTTGGTAAATATACTCAACTTCCAAGGGACTTTCATTAAGTTAGTTTCTAAACAAATGCACATACATTTCAAGAAATCGATTGTTGTTATAGTGTATTTCTTAAAATTGCACCTACGAAAAAGGAAATAAAAAGTAAATTCCGTTTTTCAAATGGAAACTGTTCAAGTATTTAATGTTTCGCATATGTTGCTTAAATATTGATTTAACATGCGGGTTGTTAAACAATGCCCCTATATTTTTTTTTATTTCACAGGTGTTGTTGGTGATTGGAAGAACTGGTTCACCGTGGAACAAAATGAAATGTTTAACGCTGCATTGAAAAGAGAGTTAGGAAGCTCTAAATTAGTATTTAAATACGAACTTTGACATCAGAGACAATAATTTGCGTTTGAGTGGTCATCATAATTAAATTTAGCTTTATCTGTTATTTCTCTATAGCATTTTGTTTTCTATACATTAAAAACCCTCTCTGTTGTATTGGGAAGGTTTGGATTCCATGGATCCCGTTCACCGGTTCAGATACATCAATTCAATTTGTTGTTGTTTTATATTGACCCTTGATGTTTGTCTTACTTGTTAGTCCATGTAATTCTAGATTCATCCTTCCAAAACACTGTTTTGAACATTTTGAACCAACATAGACTGGTTTATTAAAACCTCGATGTTAAAACACGATCTATATATTATAACTCCAAAATCAGTTTAACAGAACATAAACTAGAATTATTTAGTTCTGTGATATCAATAAATGTGGCCATAAACCCACGATAATCATTTCTATAAATAAATACTCAATTGCAGAAGAGCTTCAGAAAAGCAGTTTGATATATTAAAAAAACAAATTGGGTGAGTATTTGTGATTGAATTCCTCCCATATTTTAGTTAAAAAAAAACTTCATGCAAGAGTACATTGAAAGAGACTAAAGATAGAATTTCAATGCTTAAGGCAGTATGCTGATTTTCAGACCGTTTTTGAAGATCTTTTTACACACTTGGAAGGATTAAAAACAACCCTGAGGTTTTTGTTTTTTTGTATTAATGTCTTATTGTCCGATCAACAGCTAAGGTAATTTACGTTCGTGCCAGTTTTACTGGTGGAGGAAACCGGAGCACCCGGAGTAAACCACCGACCTACGGCAAGTCACTGGCAACTTTTTCACACTAGCACGCCCCGGACTGGAATCGAGCTAGGAGGTGAAAGTCTCTTATGATTACAAGTCGGCGACTATATCCACTAGGCAACCGCGGCCCCCAAACCCTGACGTAGCTTCTGTTGCTACTAAAATGTTAAGAAAATTCCTCAAACGTAGCTCTGATCCCCTAATAGTGAGACGCACTACATGCCTATGATTGGGTCCATCCTTCGCCTCTTACTGCCATATACTGTGTCATTGCACACCTTCTAACAAAACAATACAACGGGGACTCAATGAAGTACTTCAGTTGGAAACTCCGAATATCGAGAAGGCTGGGTCCTGATATCTGTCCTTCTGGTTGTAAGTTGGACTTTCCGTTGATCATTTTTCTGAGCTCACTATACTGTTATGGCAATTACTTAAGCCAATTTAGTTTTCCCACTGATACATAACTGGGTGAGTGTTTACTCTCCTACGTCCCCAATACCCTCCCCTTTTTACAATTTTATTTATTTTCTATTTATTTTGTTATTCTTGTCAGTTCAAGTTGGTTTATGTGTTGCTGTTGTACTTGATTGTTCATCAATTTCACTAGTCATATATTTAACAATATGTAGAATATATAAATCAACCACTTATTAGCCATTGTTTTCAGCTTAATGCACTTAGCTAAAGTTAACGTTCGTTTTTCCGATTGCCTTTTGTAAATATGTAAATATATGTATATACACGTTGTACTCGTTTAGGTTTTTATGGACAATTGAGGGAGGCAGTTGGTTGTTCATGAGGTGATTTACAGCGCCATGAAGTGAATTTATTATTAGTTTTAAAATGTATGTTTATACTTGTCTCATGCGGGAGGTGAGATAGTTGAATCCTCATTAAATCGGTCAGCATGTTTACATGTACTTGAGTGTTGTTGCGATGTCAATTTAATTACTTAAATTCTGGTGTTTTATTGTTTAATGCAGTTATTATTTGTTTGTCAATGTATTTTGTTCTGTTGATTCCATTTATACTGTCTCTTAAGATAATAAAAATTCCTCCGTTGAAAGAGTTGCGTTCCTTGGATTGAAATCTGTTGTGCTTAGACACACATATTGGCTATACTAGATCTTGTGTAACCCAATTACCTCGTAAATACGTTCCACTCACCCGTACCAAAATAGTTTACCCGAGTCGTTACCATTTCTATATCAACTGTTATAATTGTTGCCTCCGTTTTTTAAAGATATTTTCAATCATGTTAAAGCTTCAACTCAAATCTGTATTTCTTGTTAACAAAGATCGGGTCATAATTGAAAAGATTATATTTATAATCTATGTCATAGTTTGAATTTCCTTGCGTCATAGTTTGAGTTTCTACCAGTCATTATTTAGCTTTATACTTGCCTGTATTCTAAATGTGTGCGCTTGACTGATATACATTTCGACTTTCGTATATCGGCAACCGTCTTTATTAATAGTTAGTAAGTCAATCATTCAGTCCGTCCAAAGTCAGTCAGTCCGTCCAGCCGTCTGTTTGTCTTTGGTTATATATATATATCATAATATAATACCATAATAATTATATTAATATAACAAGTAGTAGAATGCGGTCATGAAAACAGGAGGGGAGTTTACTCCTCGTCGCGCCTCTTTTTACCGCCCTGCTTACATGACAATGTTGCTACTTCTATTCATACTAATGGTTTTTCTCCGTTGGTCTTTCGGCACCATAACTGTGACTTATTCATACGGTGACACATGCTTCTTTTCAAACAGTGGAAAGGGTGCCATACACTGGTTTGATACGGAGGCATCACGGCGGGGACACGTTTGTAGCAGGAAACGCTTACCATATCGCGAGTTTCCTGCTTTCGCTTCTAGTTTTTCAATATAAGTTTCCATTTTTAGTTAATAAATGTATAGTTGGTTACTTTTTCTGTGTGCGTCCAACTGTTGTCTTTTGTTTGCCCATGTCCATGGACTCACGGCTTTAGAATATTATCTTGGTTTTTTCGAACTACAACTTTATTTTGATTTTAAACGTTAGCGTCTCTAAGCAAGTTTGCTACAATTTCATTTATTTATGTGGGTTCCATTTTTTTCTTTCATTTACTCATGTTCATAGATTTATGTATTTTGAATATTGTCTTGGCCTTTTCACATTTACTACTCTACAAATCAAGAAGTTCGCAATAATTTCCTTTGTAAGTCTAATACGTGTAATTGTATTTTTGTAGTTCTGTGCGGGTCCCCTATTGTCTCTTTAGTTACTCATGTCAATTTACTTATTCCTTTGAAATGTAATCTTGGAATTTTTTGTTTGTACTGCTCTATACAAGATTTATTTTCTTTTAAGCGTCCATCGATTGTCACGGCAATATCTGGAATCGGGAATTGTCGTCCCTCATTGTACGTTTTGTGTATTTTGTGTTGTGATTTATAACGACGAATAAAAAATGTTTTAAATACACAAATAACGAAGGCCTGAGTAGTTAATCATTTACAACATGTTTGGGTCCGACACAATATTTACAGAAGCGCTGATTAGTTCTTTTCTATTACGACAAACTACAAATATAACGTCTTCATCCGTGCGACGCTTCTATAAGGCGTGAACTTCGTGTACTACTTATTATGCATATTAGCGCGTGATGTCATTTTCATTTGTTTTCCATTGATTTCCTACAGTTTAATTTTAAAACCATATAATTAAAGCTATTGTCAAACTGAAATTCTACATTAGAAATACCAAGGTATAAACATATGTGTGTGTGTGTGTGTGTGTGTGTGTGTGTGTGTGTGTGTGTGTGTGGAAACATGTAAAGACCCCTAAACAGGATAACCAACTTTTATAACGATAACGGGAAAGGTCAGGAGCATG
Organism: Pododesmus macrochisma; assembly: GCA_032359645.1. Classification (NCBI taxonomy): domain Eukaryota; kingdom Metazoa; phylum Mollusca; class Bivalvia; order Pectinida; family Anomiidae; genus Pododesmus; species Pododesmus macrochisma. Next base: position 16,847 of record JAUMGZ010220216.1, read on the forward strand.
CATTATTTAGCACGCGCATGTATTTTTGCCCAATATTACAAGGTTGTCGATCAATCAAAACATCGCATTCATCAAAAGAGTAGTAGAATTAACAGTAGTCGGTCTGAATTTTAATGTGTATATCTTAATAGTTAAGAGTCACCATCGTATTCTCGTAATAGAAATAAATTAGTAAAACCCAGTATGATACATGTAAGATACGAAAATATTCGACTTAAGTTTCATCGCAAATGAACTGGTGACGTATGTTCGTTTGTTTGTTTTATTCGGGTTTAACGTTTCTTCAACTTGTGTATAGGGCATATCGAGACGGTGCGCATTGATGACAACTATATAGTACTGTCTAACTGCAATATCACGCCACAGACACATTGACATGAAACTTCATTCGGTCACATTATCTTGACACCGAAACAACTAGTCCTCCCCCTTCCTAATAATACTGAGCGCTTAAAATGAGGCGAGAATATCGCCTAATTTTAACGTCTTAGGTCTGACGGGGACGAGAATCGAACCCGTGTCTAACGGATCACGAGACGAGTGCTCTACCTCTGAACCACCGTGTCGGTACGGGACGTCTGTTTTATAGTTAAACAAGTTAAATTGATTCCAAGAACTTCCATTATATCACTGGAGGCAAATGTTTCTAACTCTCAACTACTAAAATAAATATATACATATTGTATTCACAAAATTAAGGGGACGACAGCTGTAATGATTTACATCCAAGGATGGTAAATAAATAATGTCACGTTATTGACAAACAAAAAAATAGCTTCATTAAAAAAGTCATCGCCAGAATGGACCAGCCAAAAGGGATGGGTGTTCACAATGATTCCTTCATACTATTTTTTTGTTAAGGCATTACAATTTACGTCAAGCCAACCAAATGAGTGAGAGGACCCCGCCTTTGGCCCGAAGCCAAGCTCCAAATCAACCATCATCAGCGGAGTATAAGGGGTAAATGAATTTAAAATAGACAAGACCTCGATAAATCAAAGCTCTGAAGCTAAAGGGAAGGGGAAAATCACAATGGTTATGAAGGACAGAAACTACACCCCAACACTACTATAACACAGACTTACCAACAATTTAGGTATGCGCGCAGTCAAAATAGGAAGTTTGTAATTTATTCCTTTGGACACGTGTTTCGTACAAACCAGTCCTCGTTGGCAAAGGTAACGTTATAGCAGATATAGAATTTAATATTATCAAACGACAGACAGGCGGACTTACTCTCTTTACTCCTGGTCGCCCATTCTTAACTGCTCTGCTTTTATGTTAACTTTGCTACTTCAATTCCTCTCTTGTTAATGGTTTTTCTCCCTTGCTCTTTCGTCACCTTTACTTGTGAATTTGTCTTATGGTGACTCTTGACTCTTGCTCCTTTTTTAATAGCGGATTAGATTACCATACACCGGAATGACGTTGTCTTATTGTTTGCCAATGTCTATGGACTTACAGTCTTAGAATATCGTCTTGGTTTTTCGATTTACTTTAGTTTCTATACATGAGTTAAAGGGACGTTAAACCCCTGTAAACAAACAAATAAACAGTTAACCCTAATACCAGGATAAGTGTTTCAATTTGTTAAACAGAAACCCTTTATCCTTTTTATTCGCCATTTTTATTATCTAGCCGTTTTAATGTTGAATTTTACACAACTCTTATTTGCAGGAGTCCGTGTGATAATTGTTTTCAGATACATTGGGAAACTTTCGTGATTGTTTACAAAGACGGGATCACTCCTCAAACTTGTGGCGATTTAGAAGTAGTAAGAGTTTGGTATGAACATCGATGTGAAAAACGTTAAAGTCCACCTACTTGAATTCAGAGGCAGTAGATGTCAAAACTAGTACGTGGTGAGAGAAAAATCAACATTACATCACAAATAAGATATGCAATTGAAAACTATATTGTGAAAGTAAACTTCACAAGTTGTAAACACATGGCAAGGGAAAGACATACGCTTTGAGCAGAACGTGAAAGACAAGCGACAGATAGACAGTTTCGAACCAAAAATAAGATTATTTATTTCCAATCAAAGGCCCACAAGCGGCAAAATAAGCAAATACAGTTAAGAAGAACAAAATATGATTGACAGAAAGACCATTTACATGTACATAACATATGAATGAATGTCAAGTAAAAACATTGTCTTTGATAAATTTAACCTCAGAATTAAGTAACCAAAAAAAGTATTTTTCACTATCTTATAATGAAAAAGTTGGAGTTTTACTCTAATTGTGTGAGGTAGTTTGTTTCTTTGGGAATCATACTTTTTACATGTTATTGTTCTTCATTCTATATCATTCTTTGGGAATCATTCTACTTACATGTTATTGTATTTCATTCTATATCATTTGGTTTACAAATGGTACACAAAGGTTTATTTCTAGCAATATTAGCAAAACCACCAGCCTCAATATTTAATTTATGTCAGAAAATCTGTAATTGACATAAAGAGACAAAAGTGTTTAAAAAAATTTACAGCTGAATATGTTTTAACTTTCACTTATAATCAGTACATAAGCTTCAACTTTGTTGCATTATAATTACATGCCTTCTCAAGTTTACGTTTAGACTCTTGCTGAAGTGTGATCAAGATATCAAAGAGCACAATACTTCCATACAATCGACAGGTAGAATGTGTCATATATTTACACAAAATATCTGTAAAATGATATGATTTATTTCAATAAATTACCATAATTAAAATGCATTGCGTTAGAAGTTCGTGATGTTTCCTTTTATGGTTAATAAATGTATATTTGGTTACGTTTTCCTTCTGTTGCCCATGTCCATGGACTTTCGGCTTTAAAATATCGTCTTTGTTTTTTCGTGTTAACTACTTCAACAAACACGTCATAAGGATTCATTCATTGAAGGTTCTTTGACCACAACTCTTACCAGGTGTGAGCGAATGTAATAACAAGAACGTTTACGGACGGACGACGGACGGACGACGGATGGCACATGATCAGAATAGCTCACCTGAGCAAAGCTTAGCCAAAACAAAAATACATATCTGCAATTAACCATGATGATATACATCAACAAATTGATTAATTTTCACTTATTTTTGACCATTATTACTTGACAAAATTTTTTGATATAAATTTGATAAACTGTAACGTTATTCGTCAAATAGTCTTCTTAGAAAGTAATGTCATGTCTAATGTCACGCCTCCTTTTCAAAGTAAAGGCAGTATATTTATACCATAAGCATGTTTATTCTCTGGAACGACCCTATTACACCGGAAAGATACATCAATAATATTCGCACCAGGGTTTTTTATTTATTGATATACATTTCTTTAAATTATTTTTTTGATTAGTTTTTTTTATCTTTATCATATTGAACGTTAAATGTTAATACCATAGAATGAACATCACAGTTGAACTGTAGTGTCTATATAAAATGAAGTGCACTTAAGCACAAATATAAATGTTTAAGTGCAAATATTATAATTTACATATTAAAGAATACGTTTTGGAAATTAATAATAGTAAGTTGTAAATAAATAGAGAAAAAGAAAAAAATGTATTGGACGGCGATGAAGCTCATTCTTGCAAGAATGATAAACAGGTTCATTGAACACCAAATGTCCCATTCCACATTTGGACTAATAAATCATAACATTACAATAACAGTGTATATATGAAAGGTGAAAAAGAAATTAATTGCAAAGTTTGTGACATAAAGTATGAAATGGATTACCATAGGGACGTCTTGTTTATCATATTTTTGTATCTTAAAATTTATATGAAACCTTTAGCCATGAACATCAGAAACTCAGAAAACATACCAGAAGGAAAAAGTGCTGTCAATTTTAAGAACAAGAACACAGACCAATAAAGGATCAATAAAACAAAACATAGAACAATCAACATCCAATCAAATCAACAAACGACATAGCTATATTATACAAATATGTAATGCCTTCCCATGATATAGTCAACAATATTTGACCCAAGGTGTTATATTGCACGAAGCCGTTTATTACATGTCTTAACGGAACAAGAGGACCATTGGTCCTTTACGTCCATCTGGTTAAAATAGGTTTATTAAACTAAATATTTGGCATTTGAATACCTTTGACCACAGGGTCATGTCTAGTCCGAGTTTTCTCTGACTTTCTGCCCGCTTTTATATATGGATTATGCGGGAGAAAGTCAGAGCTCGTTTCTATATGAAAAGTGGATATTTTGCGGTCCAACTCATTGGCGCTCGAAATGGGGACCATCGTATTTTGTTTTGACCTGTAAAATTATGTCTTCTGTCGTTATCAAAAGTTTGACATTATTGTATCCAACAGGCAGCGGTATGTTGTTCTAACAATGACATATATTGCTGCTACGGCAGATATTTTCAATTTAGTTTTGTTTATCCAGTTAAATCTAGAAGCCACCTTGCCGACGTGATCACACGGGATTTGAAGGAATTTGCATAAATGACGTAATGGTTGTAAAAGTACCACAAGGCAGATTGGAACTCTTTAGAACGAGATTTGTCACATGATTCAGTCAAAGATGGCAACTGAATTTTTTACTGAAAAACAACACTAAATTTGAAATAACTGTCGTAGCAGCAATATATGGCGTTGTTGGAACATCATACCGCTATAAGTTTGGATGAAATTGGTCCAGTGATTTAGGAGAAGAAGTAGAAAATGTAAAAAGTTGACGACGGACGGGATATGTATAAGAAAAGTCCACTTAGGACCTTTGGTCTAGATGAACTAAAAAAACAATAGTGTTCAAGGAGAAAAAAGGAACACCTAATATGTTAAATAGTCTGAAGACCATAAAAACAGAAAACATTAAAGCACGACTGTAACTTCACAAACATATTTGGATACAGCAATCACAAAAGGACTTTATAAGACAGTGAAATATTAATCTTTAAGTTGTTTTCGAAACATTCTTAAAATATAACTGATACATAGGAGCTGGACAATGAACAAGAGGCTCATTGGGC
>JAUMGZ010220217.1:0-11509 GCA_032359645.1 Pododesmus macrochisma
TTATTAGTAATATATAGGAAACATTGATTGTTAGGCGACAGAAATCATAGGGAAAAAGTATTACACATTTTTTAATATTTTGGTGGATGGGTATACAAGGTTATATTTTGAGAAAGCTATAAGAAATATAGGGTCAATTGGGAAAGGTTTAATGTATTATTTAGGAAAATACCAGTAAATTTTGAAATTTGAGTAGCGGTCATCCTTAACTTATTCCTCTATCGCCGTCAATCCTTCATTCCACCCATCCATCCATCGATTTAAAACACAATTAGTTGTCATTAAACGTTATATACAATCATATAATCAGTATAATAATTAATCACATAACGTTAAATACCAAAACGTAAAATGTATATTATTTAAAAACTACATACAACTTTTAAATGTTTTTTCACTCGCAATATAAATGGTTATAAATCGATTTTCTTTTTCACTCACAAAATATTCAAATGAGATTACAATAAAACATATGTCAGTAATATTGCATATACTTGTATTTAATAGTGTTATGGTGTTGACTTCATAACAATCAAAGCCAACTTACCACAGCGGTAGTTGTCTTTCCTTTTACCTGGAAATGTACAAATCATTTAGAAATAAACACGTTTAAAAATTCCTATTTTGACTACGCGCAAATTTTAAATTTGTGCAAGACAATTTTATCTTATTGTTGGGATATGGTTTTTGTACATCAAAACCATCGTGCGTTTTGCCCCGTTTCCTCTTTGGCTCTGTAGCTTTGATTTACCGAAGTCTTATCTATTTTAATTAGTTTTCTCTAAAACCTTCATTAATGATGGCTGCTTTAAAGCCAGATCTGGAAGTCGGGACGGAGCTGTTTCACACGGAGTTTTGGCTCTTTCCTCTTATAAATATCATATTTATCGGGAGGCGTGTTTCAAATTGTATTTTTGTATTTTCATCAAAACATCTTGGTGGTTATTTGCGAATTTATTATAAGTTTACTACGTTGAATTATTAACTTAAATACAAATGATAGAGTGTACATAACTTGGAACCAAAAGAAAAAAAAAATACAATGCGTTGCGTTGCAAATTCTGAATGTGACCTTATTAGTTACATAATATAAAGGTGTAAATTCTGGAGTGTTATTTTTCTATCCTTCCTGGAATAAAAAGTCTAAAATGATAAAGTGTGTGATGTGTTGAATTTGGTTTTTAACCATATTTATTACTTAAATTCATTAACAATACAATACACGCACATCAATTAAAAGGATCTGGCGACAAGATATAAAATCTTATGTTAGGCCATCTCGTTGATTTTAATGCGACACAAACAAACTATCACGATCGTTCATAGAGCAATAATTGAATTCGCATCTTAACAAGCATTTTGTATGATACATACGCTAAAAGCTTAGCTTAAACAACAAAAAACATATACTACAAAATGTCAAGAACATTTATATAGTTCAGATTAATATATGCAACTGCATGAAAAGTATTTGATGAACGTTGTTAGATGTATCAACTTGGACCAAAGTGATTCACGTTTCTGGATAATGCATTGATAAATGAGATACTGGCTTGCTGTGAAATTATAGTCATTCATAGAAAACAAAACAACAACATACCAAGCACACTACGAGTATGTTGTAAGAATTGATGTAACCCATTTAATACTAGGTCACTTATCGTCCTAGCACTTCAACATATTACAATACTGCCTTTTGAAGTGCTTAAACTACTGTTATTTATCAATGACGATTCTCCCTTCAAAGGTTAGGCTTTATGGGTCCTCTCACCCATTTGGTTGATTTGAAGTCATTTTTAAACCCCGTCTCACTTTGCTAATTTAGTGGTGACTTTTTGAGCTATTGTTTGCTCGTCAATAACTTTTGTTCTGTTGATTCTATTTAATCTTGTTTTATACTCTTATTTATGTTTAGAATGCATAGCACAGTGCCTTTTATACAATCTGAAAAGAGTATACATACCATATATCAATGCTTCTGTTTGAATCAAGTTGTCGTGGTAAAATGAAAACAATTCACAGAAATCCGTTTTGATTAACACGATCTGTAAGTCAGATAAGGAACACTAAAATTTACTAATACGGTTGAGCCATAGAAATTTTATTTAAAAACAAAGTTCTTGTTGATATATCTTAAGATGTATAAAAATTTTACTCCCGTAAGAAAACGTGTGTTATGCTGTCTAGATATTATAACGAAGGTTCAAAGTATCAGACAGTTGAGAATTGGGAGGCTTAAGCTTTCTTGCACACAAAGTTTCGCGACTCTTTTAGATATTACACATGTTGGTGGTACGTTCAGTTTGCAACTTCATTCTAGTACAAGGTTATTTTTAGGACTTTTGTTTGTAAGCCAATATTTTTCGATATAGTTTCTTCTTGTTTGTATAAAGTAGTAAATCGAAAAACCAAGACGATATTCTAAAGCCGCAAGTCCATGGACATTGGCAAACCATAAGAAAACGTTGGACGCACACAGAAAAATTAACCAAATATACATTAACAATCTGATTAAAACCAGATCTATTTTGCTCCCGTTATTTGGGTATCGCATCGCAGGGTAGATCTGAGGAGCACTAATTGTTAAGGTCGTTGCCGTGACCCAAAAGTTTTGAATAATTATAAATATTTATGAGATACTCGGACCAATCAAAACCCGCCTTCTATGCGATCGTTTGGATCGAGCGTCAAAATGGCTACCTTGCTTACCGACCAAGCGATGTTCAAAGCATTGCGAAATTCTTTTTGAATTAACGAGAACCCACACTGTACACAATGTTACTTCTACAATACACTCTGCGGGAGGTGTTGGGACCATTTGTCTCCCTTTTAAAGTCAGTTTAACCATTTAAACAAGATTCCTTGTTTTGAAGCGCAGCCATAGTGTATAGTGGTTGTTAAGTTATCGCGGAACACACCTTAAGCGCCGTTCAATGTACACGTCAAAAGATGACGTCATAATAATAATAAGCTTCCGCGGCACAAAACTTTGATTTTTTACACAACTAATCGCACATTTCAAGTAGCATTTATATTTTGAATGACATAGTTACCTCTTTTAAACCCCATGAACCAATCGATCCTCCAGTTCGTGTCACCTTAATAGATATTGGTCTAGTTATTGTTCGTAAAGTCAAGGTGCGCGTCATTACGGATCCACTGGGGTGGAAGGTTCCTAGACTGACTGTTTCTGTTTCAGAGTACGCGTCATATATAATTCCGTTATACGTAGCATTTATTCCATAGAAATTGGTCTTTATTACCATGTCCCATCCTCCAGCAGCAGCTAAGATATAAGCATTTACAAATTATTTTAGAATTACAGAAACCATGCGATTGTAATGACGTAGAAAGGCTACGAATTAAATATCATTTTTAAGAAGAAAGTAACAAAATTTAGAACGTATACTATAAAACAGTAAAACGAAAAACCAAGACGATTTGATAAGCCAAAAGTACACGGACATGGGCATACAAAAGGAAAAAGTGGGACGCACTCCGAACAAATAACCCAATATACATTTATTAACTGAAAAAGGAAACATCACAAACACCTATTAAAAAAACTAGAACTTAATATATCTCAGATAAACTTTTAATAAAAGAGAAAGTGATTTAACGGAAATAACAAAACAAAAAATACAATTGCTGCATTTGGTTACAGTTATATATTTGTTAAACAGAATAAAACCCTTTATTAACATCGGGAGTTTTACCCCTCCTCTGTTTGGCTTTTATTAGCCTTGATTTATCGGGGTCTTGTTTATACTAAATTCATAGATTCAGTTTCTCTTACGCGTCAATTGATAACGGTTGTTGCTTCTCAGAAGGTGGGATGAGGGTGTCTTTCATCTAATAACATATTAACATCTGGGCCTAACTGGTTGGAAACCCATGTTACCGAGGTCGGAGCCGGTCAATGAAGCGGTGTATCTGATATTTGGTTGTCTAATACCCCTGACAGCTGTACAGGCGTTTGAGGGAATGTAGTTTTAGCGGTATTGATGTTGGTAGTCCTTAATTTCAATTTAGACAGTTTGGGTCCGCACGTTACAATATTGATTACAGCGGATAAGATGATGTGAAAACCGTGTCCTTTCGACACGTTACAAAAATGGTGGCAGCGGTTTGATTGTGGATTGATAGCCGTCTTGTTTGTCTTGGTCATGTAAACAGATCTTCGTTTCCTCTCGAACGAACATACGAGGCCCACTTTGACAGTTTTGTGGGTCTCGTTCATACAGATTATGTGGGGGCTTTTTACATGTATACATTGAGTTCGAATCTAAATTTGCTGTTTTACTCAACCGGCATATCGAAGTCAGATATAGTGTAAGGGCAAGAAAATCATCTGTGAAACCGGAACTTGCCGGAAAGTACAGTTAAATTTTTAAAGTCGGGCTACCAAAAGTTTTTTTTTAGAGTGAAGAGCAAACAAATGACCTTCAGTATTTGAATACTAATAAAATATGACCTCTTGTTTCACACTAAAGGTGTGTCATAGAGTAAAAAAGAACTTGAACTTGCAATTGAGTATTTAGAAGTGCCTAACAAGTGATCCATCGTGTTTCCTCGTTTTGTTCATAACAGAGAGTCTACATTCAACTAGTGAGATGAATGGTGGTCTAATAAGAAATCGGGGAATTATGATTTGTTCAAGGGAATGAATGGTTTCCAATCGTGTACTAGTATAATATCTACTGGTTTTTCTTATACTTACCCTCTCCCTTTTCGCCACTGACCGGAATAAGACCCACGAACACCAACAGTAATATTCCTCTTCTAAACATGTTTCTGTAATATAAAATATTGAACTCTGCATAATATATGAATATACCAAAACAATACACGTAATATGAAAGTTTTACCAATTAATACATAGTTAATTTCATATAGAAAGAATACAATATGAACGTCGTTGAAAGTTTTACTTTTGAAGATGGAGTGGATTGACTGTAAATACAGATCCTAGATGTTTGACTTTGATATATACAGAGAATGTATTTTTATTTACATGCCCTAAACCGGTTTTTGATTTTTAAAATTTTAATATTCTAATATTCCATCTATACCTATAGATCAATTACCTCCCGTCAGTAGGGACAGAGCTTGTATACATGACAACTTGGTGGATAATATATAGAGTTTCCTAGTCGAAAAATCATTAGTTTCGCTTAATTAGACACCAGCTAATCATTGGTTTTCCAGTCTTACAATTAGATATTGCACTCCGGCAACAGGGCATACATAGTCCATACTTCCCCCTGTTTTGAGTGGTTGTTCAAATATCATGGAAGTCAATATAACTGGTAGTATTGTGTCGCCAGACCCTCTGGTTCAGATGTCATCCTAAATGAATTTGTATAAATTTGAAAATTTAAAAAAAACGATCAATGTTGATATCGCGGCTCTGCTATTTGCCATCAAAAGCATCACCATAGCAAACACTATTTATCTGAAAGGTTAAATTCAAAATATTTTATGACATAACATGATGTGTAAAGAGTTCTTATTATATATGAATTTATTTACTGTTTATTACTTTGCAGTACTCTTTCAATATTTTTCAAGTCGAATAGTTTCACAAAGCATAACTTAAATAGATTCGATAAATAATTAATGAAATGAAACAGTTTTAATCTTTATATGTCGCGTAATCCTCTCTTCGCAATTCTTTGTGACTCTTACCGCTTCGTTGTTAAGACTGCCACTTTTCTTCGTGGTTGTGGTTCTGATTCAGTTTCTGTCGCGAGGAGAAAGGGACAAGGTAGAGACCGGTTGAAGGACTCCATGGGTAATTAGGATGAACGACGGTCGTTGGTAATCAGAGAAAACAGAGAAGATTTATAACAAACAACTTTGAGAAAAAGCAACTAGACGCAAGGAGTAACAAAGGTGTTATGAAATATAGAAAGAATACAGAACGTTGCTAGAGCACAAGTCCCACGGTGGCGTTTCCTAATCGAACCACAAACGTTGCTTAAGCACAAGTCCCATGGAGGTGATTTTTAATCTAACCACAAGGACACGGTACAATATTGTAGGTTCCGAATTAGCGCCTCCGAAAATTAAGAAGATCTGCACGAAGGGCAAGAAAAGTTTAACAGAGCAAAGACTAACTAACGCTCAAATGTTCCTGGTTTATACTCACTTCCTATTGTATCGCATATTCTACGATATCGCGGTAGTTTCGAATTTGTGTATACATAAATGCTGTATCACCTAGTTTTACAATTGTAAACAAGTAATTCCCCTGTCTACCTGTGTTTTTCGGCAAAATTTCAAAGCTTTTGGTGAGTAAAAACAATATTTACTAAAATTTCGTATTTTGCTTGAAAGTTTGGCAAAATATATATATATTTTATATTTGCTTAATTTTTTCGGAAAAATTCTTCAAATTTGTTTGTTATTGTACTGTTGACTTTTTCATCATTAAAAGTAGTATGGAAACGTTTGGACAATTGTTTTTGTGATTTGTTAACATTGTTTCTTCCGTTCCAAAAACGTTTAGTAGTAAGTACTGCTATATCAAAAAACTAAGTATGTCTGCTCGTCTGTCTTTTAATATTATATTTAATATAATATGTAATATGCGGTCACAGATTTTAACTCCTTGTCGTACCATCTTTACTGTTTTGCCTTCAAGATAATGTTGTTGCATTTATTTAACTGTAATCATATTTACTTATCATAACATCATAATATTACTAACAATATAAATTATATATATATTAACAAAATTAAAATGCGTAAATCATTAAGATATGTTCATCTTTATAACATCTTTATTCAGGTTTTTAGACTTAAATTTATTCACAAAAAGTACAGCTTAAAAGAGATAGTTCAACAAATGTTTTTGAGCAAAGTTGAGGAGATCTAGAATATGTTCAGTTATCTGAAAATTGAAAGAATCTGAACGCTAGTATTTAAATAGCCGGTAAGATATCTTGAGTTTGGTCATCACTAACGTTAGCTTTGGTCGCCATTGTGGCGGGTACTGTCCGGAAGTATGAACAACGCGAGCGCCACCTAGCGTAACGCAAGGGCGTTAATAACCTCGAATCGGTCTATACTGTCAATGATTTTACTCCTTTACTCTTTACTCTCTCAAGATATTAGCAACAAACTGTAATGGTGACGTTTGTGTTTGTATGGAAAGGGTTGCCATATACCGAAATAACACATCGCGGTGAGTGATATCTGTATAGCAGGAAACGCTTACTCACTTGTGAGCACCTGGTTTCGCTGCTGGTGTTTTAGCAGCAGTTTGTTATATTTTCTTTTTACATTTAATAATTGTATTTTTGTTTTTTTCTGTGTGCGTCCCACGTTTTTCTTTTTATTTGCCTACGACCATGGACTTACATCTTTTGAATATCATCTTGATTTTTCATATTGACTACTGCAAAGCGATTTCCTCCGAGAATGCAAGATCATTGTGGTTGGGAAATATGGCTAAGTTTGACTGTGTCTTAAATCGAGTTGGTTCTTTTTTCAACCATATCTGACAATCCCGGTTGGCATTTCTTTTAAGTTATTCGTGACCTAAAACGTTGTTTATATTTTATACTGTTTCCTTTGGGTTCGGTTACAAAATGGATTAGATGCTCTTGCATGATGTAATGAGTAAAAATTAAACACATAACATTAACTCGAAAACTCGTTTGTTAATGACCAAATGTTAAACGCAAAATTTGACGCATATTTTCGTATTCAATAAAAAGAAAAAGATAACGGAACGCTAAATTTACATGTATTAAAATGTGTGTACCTATATGCAAATAGTTAAACCTATTTATATTTCAATTGAACCCTTTTTCAAATAAATACACTTATTTTCAATTGAATTGTATCTTTCTTTTCTTCAATTGTACTTATCTTCGAATGAACTGTACCTATCTTCAATTCAACAAATCCACAATTAAATGGCAGATATGTTTAAATAAATTGAAGATTCCTATTGGAAGATAAGTACAATTCAATTGTATTTAAAGATAGGTAAAAATATTTGAATATATGTTAATTTGGCGTTCCATAAAAGATGCCTGTATTACTGTTTACATAATTTCTGCACGTTGATTCCATTTTCCTTTTGTACGCGTCCGTTGTATGATCTTGGTCTGTTTGCATTTCCCATTCCATGATGTTACCTGAAGTTCTTAATTTAATTCAGTTATTAGGTTGATGCTCTTGTTCTTGCTTAAATTTAGTTTTTAGGTGGATGCTATCGAATAGCTCTGTTATGTGCACTTAGAGTTTGTATTCTAAAACATTTTGTTGGTGTTTACCAGTCTCTCTGATTCAGATGTCGTTTTATTGAATTCGTTATAGATACAAATTGGTAATTTCTGAAGTAATTAATAATTTCTTTGTTAACGCACATAATTTTAGGCGAGCCATTGATTTTTGTACCTATAATTTTATGCTGACAAGAGATTCTCCATTAATAATTTAGCTCCTGTTTTACCACACCAGTATTCCATTGGAAAACTGAATAAATAAATATTGTAAAAATAGTTTCGAGTGTAATCGCTTTGCAAAAGTATATTACTACCATGCCATATATAAGTCATTAATCATATATGTAACCGTCCTTTACAGTAATACGACTGTATTGAGAATATCATTTAATTAGTGAACATGATAGGTAGGGAAGTACAAATTGTTAATTATGTATGTGCTAGATTATTGTCGAGGCAAATGTACCGCCATGAACATGTCACGCAATGCATATAGTTAATTACGCACAACATGCATACCAAATGACATTTACAACTGAAGCCTTTTATAGGTAAAAAGGCCCATATATTTTTATGATAGTCAGGCCAATATAATATTTATGTTTGTTTGGCGTAACCCTTTGGTCCCTGAAAAATTGGCCCGACACTCAAAATTTTTGAAGACATTTTGTTCAGGTAGATAAATATTTGTTATTAAAAAAAAAGACAGTTACGTTATAAGATTCAGATTGGCTTATTCTTTTTTCGCGAATAGCATTTAACATATAACATTTTGAACAAAAAGAAATTAGAAACAAAGATAGTATGACTGTGGCCTTACGCATTACCTTTTATTGGAAGTAGACAATTTGCATTTACAGTAAGTGTTTTTGGTTTTGGTATTTATTGCGACAAGCACAGCACAACGACAAAGGGGTATCAATAGGAACAAAAGCAAAAGAAATATGGCCAAGACGAGGAATGGTCTATGCAAAGATGATACCGCCTACCAATCTCGAACTGACGTTAGAATGCTGAACTTTCTTATCGATAACATATTTGTTGAATTTTTAGGCCAGGTTTTCAAAAAGGTATTTTGGAATTCCTATTGGGACCAAATGTGTTCCACTACTTTCGGACCTATTTCTTTATTCGTATGAGGCAGAATTTGTCCAAAGGCTTATCAGTTCTAAGAGAGATACTTTGGCACAGTCTTTTAATTTCACTTTTAGCTACATAGATGGTGTTTTGTCATTAAAAAAATAAAGTAGTAAATACGAAAATCCAAAATGATATCCATGTTCCAGTCAGTCACTTGCTTTCAAACTTACCTGAATTCTAAATTTGTGTGATGGACTGTCGGTCGGTCGGTCGGTCGGTCGGTCGGTCGGTCGGTCGGTCGGTCGGTGGTGATATACTATGATATTATGACGGACTTACGGCTTTAGAATATCGTCTTGAATTGGTTTTTCGAATTTATTACTTTATATAATATAATATAATATAATATAATATATGTAATATAATATGTAGTATGGGGTCATGGGTCCTTACTCCTTGTTGAACTTTCTTAACCTGTTTTGCTTTCTTGATCCTGTTGCTGCTTCTATTTCTATACCGTTAATTGTTATTTCCTTTACTCTTTCGTCACAATATTAGTGACATATTCCTATGGTGACGCAATTTTCTTTTTCTTTTTACAATGGATAAGGTTGCCATACTTCGGAAGGACACGGTAGCAACGTGGCGGATGACACATGTTTAGCAAGAGCGTTTATTCAATTGCGAGCACCTGGTTTTGCCTCTAATAGAAGTTAGGGACGTTTTCTTTTTAAGTTCATGGATAATTGTATTTTGTTGGTTATATTTCCTGTGAATGTCCCACGTTTTTATTTTGTTTTTCCCGTGTCAATGGACTTACGGCTTTTGATTATCTTCTTGGTTGTCGTATTTATTACATTGTTCAGGCGTGAAATAGAGAACTTAGGAAATGAAAGGATTTTTAGGTTACATGCTACTTGGTTTTTCTTGCGATTAAATGTGACATCCATTTCATAATTCTAACTGACAAACTGGCTTACTAACTAACTAACTAAATAACTAACTAACTAACTAACTAAAATAATCTACAATAAACCCACACTGTATATCCATTCAAACACTACATGTATGGTACGCCGATTTTTACCCTTTAAATACAGATATCTCTATTTATATGTAAAAAACATATATCTCTATATCAATTAGGGATATGTGTATTTGAATTAAAAATATCTCTTTGTAAAACACAGATATACCTATATCACTTAAAAATATCTGAAATTTAATTAGAGATATATCTAATTGTACTAGAAATAGTGATATATGTATTTTATGTATTTTAAATATATCTTTTTTTAGATGCATATGTCTCTAATTCAAATAAAGATATCTGTATTTATGTAGAATTAGAGGTTTTTTTAATTAAAATAGAGATGGCTCTAATTGATAATAGATAAATCGACACCTTTTATCTGACTGCATATTGCAAAAAGTGGCCATTATTTTATAATTAGTAAGTGTATATCGCAATACAGCTGCCATTGGCAACAGATATGTATCCAAGCATTTGAAAATCCTGATGAAGGGAGAAATTAGTTTTTCTGTTTACTGCAATTTTGAACTTTCAAAAAAAGTAACATACGTATTAATTCAGATATGTCTATTTCAATTAAATGTATCTGTATTTAAAAAAGAGATATCTTAATTTTCCTATAGATAGAGATATCCCTAATTGAAATACAGATATCTCTAATCAAAATAGAGATATCTATATTTTGAATAAAGATATCTGAATTTGAATTAGAGAAATACCTATTTTTTTTGTAGAAATACAGATATCAGCATTTAAATAGAGTTCTATCTCTATTTAAATGATAAAAACCCAAACGGCTAGCCATACTCAGTATACATACTACTTAAAACAGCAAGCGTTGATATACAGAAAGGCGAAATAACGATTAACAACGAGGCGAAATTACGATACATAGCGAGACGCAAACAAGATAAACAGAGAGGCGAAATAACGATAAACATCGAGTCGAAATAACGATAAACAGCGAGTCGAAATAACGATAAACAGCGATACGCAAACAAGATAAACAGAGAGGCTAAATAACAATTAATAACGAGGAGAAATACCGACAAATAGCGAGACGCAAACAAGATAAACAGCGAGGCGAAATAACGATAAACAGCCAGTCGCAAACAAGATAAACAGAGAGGCGAAATAACGATTAACAACGAGGCGA
>JAUMGZ010220228.1:0-11508 GCA_032359645.1 Pododesmus macrochisma
TGTTTTGTTGCTATCATTGACAGTATAGTTATCATTGTATTCTGTATTTTGTCTAAGTATGTCTTTGTATACTGGTGCTGTTTTGTTGCTATCATTGACAGTATAGTTATCATTGTATTCTGTATTTTGTCTAAGTATTTCTTTGTATACTGGTGTTGTTTTGTTGCTATCATTAACAGGTTACCTGTCAAGGCTTTTGTATAGACAATACACTGATGTTTAAAATACATAGTTTTGTTATCAAGCTTGCTGGTTATTTCATCATTTGGACCTGCCTCTGACTTCCCCGGTTACACACGGGCAAGAGTTACCCCGGTTACACACGGACAATAGTTACCCCGGATACACACGGACAAGAGTTACAATATTGCTGTTTGACATTCCTCTCATCTACATTCACAATGTTTCCATTACCAACTGTTATAAAAATCATGTTTATAGAAATATTTGGAAATATAATAGCTCACCAATTTTTGGCACTGAAATTGAAATGAAAAACACATTAAATATATGCGAATATATATTATATATTAATTCAAAGCTAGCAGAGTTACCACTAAGTATTTTCGAGAAAAAGGGATAACAACGCACTTACTTTTCAATTTTATCAATATTCGTTGGTCCGAATTTAGAATGCACAATTCTTACGCTCTAAACAAACCTCCATATGTATCGTTCCTTTAATGTCGGTCTACATAAAGACTATTTGACGTAATGTATTCAAACAGCAAAAAACATATAAGATCACGAGCGGCAATTGTTACGTCATATTGTCAAGACATTGTACGGCAATTTCAACACGTTCGATAAATCTTTATTGTATATAAAAAAAGCACAAATAGAAAAAAAAATATATTCAATAAAACTGTACAAAATAACTGACGGGCTTTATTCAGTTTGCAAGTAATGTGACTTGTGTGACCCAAATGGTATAAGCTTAAACATGCATTACTAACTACCTCACGTCTCAAAAAGTGATGTAATTGTTAAGAATGCGCGCTATTCACATTTCTAAAATTTGTAAGACTCTTTCCGTATTATTTCTGGCCCCTAAGAAACTATTTTTCTATATATTACTTAAGAAAAATCTAGAAATGTTCTTTTCCGGCAAAAATTTAAAATGCTAATAATCAAATACTGTAAAGTGCTTATATTCGCGGGAGTTTATTATTTTTTATATTCGCTATTTCTGTTTTGCCACCTGATGTTAGTGTAGCAATCAGTGTTGCATAAAAGACAAACAGTTCATTTTGCAAAAGAATTTCATTCTTTAACACGCGAAAGTTAAACCCCGGGACAATAAAGCATTTTACAGTATTTGTTCGTATTGCAAAGTACTAACCAGGGTAAGGTACAGGCCTATCCTTAACCAACGTCTCTGTAAAGGAAAACAAACATGTGTCTTATACAGTCTAGATACACAAAAATCCACAAAACATTTTGTTGGTTGCATAAATCATGTCTTAAAGCAACATAATACGGTGTTTCGCGACAAAAAAACAAAGGAAGAAGTACGTTTTGTAATCCAATGTGTTATCTGAAAGTATTTTATAAATACCAATTAATCTATTTTGTTAGAAAACAGATTTAAAAAAAATAGATTTGTTCTAAAAAAAAAAGTTTTGAATTTGTAACTAGTTAGTTCTTATTAGATTTCGTTTTGTTGTTAAATGTGTTTAATGTTTTTCGTCTAGCTTAGATTAGCTTTTCGTTGTTATATTCGAGCAATCAATAAATTATTCAGTTAATCTAAACATATACTGATTAATATTTTTCAGTTTAACTATAATTGATAGACAAAACAGGATGAGTGGAATCAAAAGAACAAGTGACATTGACCAACCAACAATAGCTGCACCAAACAATTCAGCACCAGCATGTTAGTAAATAAAGTGACATCACAACAAACATCAAGACTAGTAATCCATGCAGACCGACTTAGGACGGTCACCCAGCACGACACCAGACGGTGTGGTGACATCACAACAATCTTCAAGACTAGTTATCCATGCAGACCGACTCAGGACGATCACCCAGCACGAAACCAGGCAGTGTTGTTAAACCAGTTTAACGAGGCCTCAACCTTCCAACTACCGCATGGGACTTAAAGTCATAAATTTCTTTAATAAATACGCTGCATGGCGTTGTAAATCATCTTAACAACTAACCGGCCACATCAAAAACGAGTAAATTGTGTATACATATTTACAAAAAGGCAATTTGAAACGCGAAAATTGGACGTTACAAAGTATCTCAAAACCGAATACAGTGGCTAATAAGTGGTAGAATAATAGACTTCACATATAGTTTAGTATATAAATAGTGACATGGATGAACAATCAGAGTTCAAAGAACAACACGTTTTGCCAACTTACACTACCAGGAATAAACCCACAAAAAAGGAGAGGGGATTGATTGGTGACAGTAAATAATCTGTTATTATAAAAATCAATAATACTCACTGATTTTGGTCTGTATAACTGCAACGTAGAAGAAGAAAAAAAATTTAGCAAAGAATAATGGAATATAACTCCACACAATAATTTCCTGTCAGATTAGTTCCCTTTATCATACAGAACATAATGGTGGTAAATTGATATGAAAGTTACTTAGTAAACAATTTAACTATTTGATAGATTCAAATCTATCATCAAAAGATTTTCATCTACTCTTATGACATGCGTATAAATAAGGTTATTATTGTTAGAAATATCAGTGAATTACATTTAGATAACAATGTTTATACAATGCATTTGTCATTCTAATATAAAACAAGACACATTTTTTACATACCTTTTTGAATAACAGGATATGGTTGAGGAACTGAAAAAAAAACACTTTATTAATCATATCATAAATTAAACAATTTTATTTCAACATGTACATGTATACACTTTTTGTATTTGACATTGACCTTCAATATCATATTACAAATATTATGAAAAGAAAAGATAACTTCATACACACAATTTACATGTATTTACACTACATGATAATTACATAATTAGTAAAAAAAGTAAATATGGAAAACCAAGACGATATTCTAAAGTCGTAAGTCATGGACAAGAGCAAACAAAAGGTGGAAAGAACACAGAAAAAAGAACCAAATTTACCTATATTAACTAAAGAGGGAAACATCACGCAATTCTATAAAACAAAAATAAGAAACGAAATCAGGTGCTCGCGAAGTTGTAACAGTATCCTGTGTCACCCGCCATGATGCAAGCTGACAATTCCACATTACACTGTAAATATTTGTTAGTGCATGCAAGGTTGTTAATGAGTAGCGGAAAAGTATATGAGCATACTCATGTGAGTTCAATATATTTAAGGTCGGGTTTATATTCCATAGTATTTTGCTTGATATAAATAAACATCGTCTGAAAATAAACCTTAAGGATTTTAATGAAAGTTCAAGATTTTGATAAAGCACTGAAGAAGTTTTCCACTCATGTTTTCAGAGAGCAATTTTCACATATATTATTAGATATTAGACAGAGATTCTAATGGTGATCTACAATGTTTCCTTTTACTATTAAAAGGGTTTACATATACCGAATTGTTACAGGATAATCGATGGCGGTTAACACATGACTAGCAAAAACGCTTAAACTATCACGGCGGGTGACACATGTGTAGCAAAAAACGCTTACACCATCACGAACACATGGTTTCGCTTCTAGTTTCCCAATATAAGTTCTTGATGTTTTCTTGTTTAAGTTAATACTTGTATATTTGTTGTTTGTTCTGTTTGTGTGTCCAACGTTTTCCTTTGATGTGCTCATATACATGAAATTACGACTTTTGAATATCGTCTTTGTTCTTCGCATTTGATACTTCACACATACAGTCAATAATTACACATACCATAGTGCTTAACTGGCACTGCAACTGCAAATGTTAAATAAAAAAATAAAAGAATAAAATTATAAAGATAAATGTGGTTAATGTATGCACAAAGACATAAAGTTGTTCCATTAAAAAATATGCATATTTAAATGTAATATTTACACAGGTATAGATTTACCTTATATGTAATATTAACACAGGTATATATTTACCTTATAGGTAATATTAACACAGGTATATATTTACCTTATAGGTAATATTAACACAGGTTTACATTTACATTATAGGTAATATTAACACAGGTATATATTTACCTTATAGGTTATATTAACACAGGTTTACATTTACATTATAGGTAATATTTACACAGGTGTAGTTTTACCTTACAGGTAATATTAACACAGGTATATTATTTACCTTATAGGTAATATTAACACAGGTTTACATTTACCTTATAGGTAATATTTACACAGGTATAGATTTACCTTACAGGTAATATTAACACAGGTATATATTTACACTTGTAGTCATTACATTACCTGTCAACTACGATTTATGTATTGTGGTTTGATATTGACCGAATAAAGTAACGTTGACACATGAATAAACTCAAAAGGACAGAACCTACTATGGGGTAGGCCAGGTTTACAATTTCTTGTCAAACAACCTTACTGTGTATCTCTCAATTAAAAGGTAAAATGGACATTTCAAAAAAATTAGGGGTTATTTACGGTCAACACTTGGTCATCAAAGGGTATTTAATTTGAGAGTATATATTGTGTAACTCGTATTGGTTGTTAAACAAACCTACTAATTACAATCTTAAATCAAATGAATTGCAGTAAAATCTTTTGATTTTTATTCTTCAACAAGTCAATTTTAACAACTGTAATTCATAAAAAGTTCGGTTCAAATTATGGACGCTTCAAATACAAGTTGATCTGAATGTAAATCAATGTGTAGAATATGCCCCTACAATATGTTATCTGACTAATTGTACAGTTATATTATGTATTCGGCGTTGCTTCCTACATGTTTCAAGGTTGGCATAGCCTTATGAACCCCACTGACCTATTGGACTCTCTTCGGTAAATATCAAACTACAATACCTTTGGACAGGTAGACCATTTCAATTATAGACGAGATTGGGTTATCATAATTTCCGGGTCTGGATTTAACAGCTCGGCCTTTAAACATACTTTTATTTGTATATTTTTAAACAATGTATTGCTTTAAATTTTGAAAATTTTTAAGTTTACAGTCTGAACTTGAGCTTTACATAGAATACAATTTTTTAGAGTACAAACATAGTTATCTTTGCAAATATAGTTATTATTCGAAGTATTTTTCTATCGTTAAATTTTGTTCTTACCTTGCTGTACAACTTTCACTGAGAATAAAAGAATAAAGGTCAGTTACTATTTTAATTTATTGTATAACTTAAAGTATTTAGTTTTAGTTCTATTTACTCATTTACAGAAAGCGATGCCGTAGTATCTATATGGACGATGCCATAGTCTATAATATGTCCTTACATACGTGCATCTAACATACACGAGCAAATTAATTCTTCTGTGCAATATTTGATATGCAAACAAATAAACGTAAATATTACTTACTATTGATATACATACCTTATCTTTATTCTAGAATTACCCTTTTTAACTCAAATTGTGTAAAGTTTTATCAAAAGTTACCACGTTTAACATTAAGCAAGCGAACTGATACATAGTGTACAGTATTTGGATGGAAGCAAAATATAAGCATAATAAAACATGATATATTTACCAGGTACAGGAACTGGTTCTTGAAATATAAATAACAAAAAAACATAATTAGTTTCAGCAGGCTTTCATTCAAGCAAATTATGATCATCTTATAAGCCGATCCATCATAAAATATTTGAAAATTACCATAAGTAGTAGAATATAGCAATGGAATGCACAAGATAAATGACCAAAGACGATTTCAACAAGCAAAGTATCCTGGAGAATAACAAGGAAATTTTATCACCCTGAAGCAACACTTGAGTAAAGTGTCCTCAGTCATCATATGAAACGTTTTGTGTTTATAACAATAGGCGAAACGAAATGACGTGATACTTTAAAGGGAGACTACTCTGTAATGTATATTTTCCAAATGCCGGTCAGGTGATCACTTTAACTTCATTCTTCATGTGAAGTTATCCAATCAGTTCAGTTCCCTTACATTGATCATGTGATATACTAATAATTGATTTAAATAAATGTAACAAGTATGTTTAAAAAGAGTGAACTCTTGACCTTGTTGGTTTGGACGAATTTCTCCAACATCATTTTTGCTATTCTATATTTTGTTGTATTTGTCTTTATCTTGTTGTTAGTAAAGAAAAACAGTAAATTTACTTACTGTGAATGACTTGATTTACTATTTCTGAAAACAAAATAAAATGGATTTATTAATAAAAAAATATGAAATTTTATTTTCTTGGTAATTAAGAATATTATCTGTTTGCAAATCTTAGATTTAAACTTAAACAACTACAACAACAAAACACAGAGCCACACATATGTTCTAACATATTGCTCCCTTTAGTATTTCTTTATATATGGTAGGTTTTAGCATGCCTTTACATAGTGTAGTCTTAAGTATGTACTTACAAATTGTAGTTTATAGTATGTCCTTACATATTGTAGTCTATAGTATGTACTTACAAATTGTAGTCTATAGTATGTTCTTACAAAGGGTAGTCTATAGTATGTTCTTACAAAGGGTAGTCTATAGTATGTTCTTACAAAGTGTAGTCTATAGTATGTACTTACAAAGTGTAGTCTATAGTATGTCATTACAAAGTGTAGTCTATAGTATGTCCTTACAAAGTGTAGTCTATAGCATGTTCTTACATATTGTAGTCTATAGTATGTACTTACAAAATGTAGTCTATAGTATGTCCTTACAAAGTGTAGTCTATAGTATGTCCTTACAAAGTGTAGACTATATTACGTCCTTACATATTGTAGTCTTAAGTATGTACTTACAAAGTGTAGTCTATAGTATGTCTTTACATAGTGTAGTTTATAGTTCGTCCTTACAAAGTGTAGTCTATAGTATGTCCTTACAAAGTGTAGTCTATAGTATGTTCTTACAAAATGTAGTCTATAGTATGTCCTTACATATTGTAGTCTTAAGTATGTACTTACAAAGTGTAGTCTATAGTATGTCCTTACATAGTGTAGTTTATATTATGTCCTTACAAAGTGTAGTCTATAGTATGTCCTTACAAAGTGTAGTCTATAGTATGTCCTTACAAAGTGTAGTCTATAGTATGTTCTTACAAAGTGTAGTCTATAGTATGTTCTTACATATTGTAGTCTTAAGTATGTACTTACAAAGTGTAGTCTATAGTATGTCCTTACATAGTGTAGTCTATATTATGTCCTTACAAAGTGTAGTCTATAGTATGTCCTTACATAGTGTAGTCTGTAGTATGTACTTACAAAGTGTAGTTTATAGTATGTCCTTACATATTGTAGTCTATAGTATGTTCTTACAAAGTGAAGTCTATAGTATGTCCTTACATAGTGTAGTCTGTAGTATGTACTTACAAAGTGTAGTCTTAAGTATGTACTTACAAAGTGTAGTCTATAGTATGTCCTTACATAGTGTAGTCTATAGTATGTCCTTATATAGTGTAGTCTATAGTATGTCCTTACATAGTGTAGTCTTTAGTATGTACTTACAAAGTGTAGTCTTTAGTATGTCCTTACATATTGTAGTCTTAAGTATGTACTTATAAAGTGTAGTCTATAGTATGTCCTTACAAAGTGTAGTCTATAGTATGTTCTTACAAAGTGTAGTCTATAGTATGTCCTTACATATTGTAGTCTTAAGTATGTACTTACAAAGTGTAGTCTATAGTTCGTCCTTACAAAGTGTAGTCTATAGTATGTTCTTACAAAGTGTAGTCTATAGTATGTCCTTACACAGTGTAGTCTATAGTATGTCCTTACATAGTGTAGTCTATAGTTCGTCCTTACATAGTGTAGTCTATAGTATGTCTTTACATATTGTAGTCTATAGTATGTCTTTACATAGTGAAGTCTATAGTATGTCCTTACATATTGTAGTCTATAGTTCGTCCTTACATGTTGTAGTCTATAGTATGTCCTTACATAGTGTAGTCTATAGTTCGTCCTTACATAGTGTAGTCTATAGTATGTCCTTACACAGTGTAGTCTATAGTATGTCCTTACATAGTCTAGTCTATAGTATGTCTTTACAAAGTGTAGTCTATAGTATGTCCTTACACAGTGTAGTCTATAGTATGTCCTTACATAGTGTAGTCTATATAATGTCCTTACATAGTGTAGTCTATAGTATGTCCTTACATAGTGTAGTCTATAGTATGTCTTTACATAGTGTAGTCTATAGTATGTCTTTACATAGTGTAGTCTATAGTTTGTCCTTTCATAGTGTAGTCTGACTGTTTCTTGTGATGATGTCAATTTCATGGTGTTTTTCCGTGATTGAGATCGGTAAAAACTACTAATACACTAGAGGTTGTTTAACAATGTTGGTGACTGGTTGAAATGAAAATAAATGTTGATGTTATGTAATCAATACAGAGCGACACATATTTGTTTGTCAACAACACAAACAGCATACGCTTGTTGTGCGTAAGAATTCATATACCACGAAACGAAAGCGATCTCGTGGTATATGAATTCTTACGCGTAAACAAGCGTATGCTGTTTGTGTAATCAGATACACATATGTGTAGTTCTGTATATTTATTACATTCGATGGATCACAACGAAGAGCACAGTGTTGCATGCTTAAAAGATAGAAAACAAACACTTACTCGGAACCGCTACCGGAACTGGAAAATATGAAAATACCAAACAATTAGTGCCACATGAATTTACAATATATTTATAAATATGGCTGATCAGTGGAAGGAACAATACGTATCTTTTGAATTAGAACCCCGTTTTTGCTTTATTTTTGAATTGCACCCACTGTTGTAATTACACATTATATTGCTGTTCATGGTCATTATAAAACAAGTTTCCCTTTTATTACGACTGTGACTGGGCTTCTTAACTTAATTTTTACTCAACAAAAACACTATTGCCAGTAACGACACTTGAATCAAGATTGACAAATTAATTTTGAAATACTTACCTAGTTTTGGAATATGAACTGCAAATGGCTGTGGAACTAAAAAAGGAAAAAGAATTCTCTTTAATTACAACTCGAAATCAGCGAATCAACTTCCAATAAAAATTACTAAAAATAAAATAAATATTTATAAACTCAATTTTGCTGAAATTTAGATATGATGATAGCAAATATTTTAAATTTGTTGTTGGGTTTTCTCTTTTATTTTGTCCGAAACACGTGTCCAGAGAAATACGTTTAAATATTCTATTATAACTACGCGCACACTTTAAATATAGCAAGACAATTTTGCATTATTGTTGGGTTTTTTTCTGTACATCATAACCATCGTGAATTTTTGTCACCGTTTCCCTTTTGGCTCTGAAGTTTTGATTTGCCGTTGTCTTGTCTATTCAAAATTAATTTTCTCAATAGCGTCCATAAATGACGGCTGCTTCGAAGCAATATCTGGGGTTCGGGACAGGGTTGTCTCACACAGAGTATTGGCTCGTTCCTCTAATAAATATCATATTTATCGTACGTATGGTTCAGATTGCATTTATGTATCATTATAATCTGAATGTCTTACCCCTATCATCATTTGGCCCCCTGGAGTTGCTTTATATGTTTGATCTATTATAAGTTTATTCCCCCCTTTAATCCTTTTCCATCGTGCGTTATTGATTTGCTGTGAAGTATCATTATCTCTCTATGGTAAATTATCGTCGAATTCAATTTTTACGATGTTATTTCCTCTATGATTTATCGTCATCGTCGCGCGGTATTTTTGGCGGGAAAGTTTGTCCAACCCAGGTTACTTTTCATTGTCAATGTCGTACTACGTACTTCAATCTGTAGTGATTTGATTACTCTTACTAAGAACTCAAAGATCGAAAATAATATACAATCTCATAGGACAGCGACGACATAATTAATGTCTTAGTAACAATATTATAGTGTAATGCAATCAATACTATACAGGAAGAAAATACTAAACTGAAGTTCCTCTTAGGCGTGGGTTGATGACGGTTGACTTGTAATCTGGAAGTCTAGTGACACTTTTTACCTTTATACAAACACCACCTCCATATAGAAAGACCATTTTTCTGGTCTCCAAGATAGTCTTTATAGACAGATTTGACTGTATAATATAATTGATTTCCTCTAAATCGTTGGTTGATGACGGTTGATTTGTAATCTGGAAGTCTAGTGACACTTTTTACCTGTATACAAAGACCACCTCCATATAGAAAGACCAGTTTTCTGGTCTCCTATGTAGTCTTTATAGACAGGTTTGACTATATAATATATATATAATATAGATATAAACCTGACATATTCGCAACAAGCCTTAAGTGTTAATGAAAATATGAAAAAGAAATTTAAACAAAATAACTAATAAATGGTGTTATTTAAAAAGTATAAACGTACTATACATGTAACTAACCTCTAGTGTTAATGATAATATGAAATATAAATTTAAAAAAATTATAAAATGATAACAAACCTCTAGTGTTAATGAAAATATAAATTGAAATAAGAAAAAAACTAAAACAACAAAACAAAACAATTTTAGTATTAAAATAAAAGGTATAAACTGAACCTAAACACAACAAACCTTAATCGTTAATGAAAATTAGAGTTAATAACAAATATAAGTTTTAAATATACATAACAAACCTCGTTGGATGACTTTACCTATAATGCAACGAAACAGAAAAGTGAGAAAACAGGACTAAACATCATAAATGTAAACAAAAATGTTTGAAAATTACATATAGATATTTATATTCCTTTTATTGTATTCGCAAGTAAAAGCTAAATATGTATCGAAATTAAAATAGAATTCAACGTCTTCCCATGCAAGTATTTTCTTTACATAGCTGTACTTAAAACAAAGGAATTCAATGTGTATATGTTGCCTCAGAGACAACGATCAATTCCACCTAATGAAAAATACTATCAGAATTGCTTAAGGTCCAGATTAGTTGTAAAAGTTAAGGTATGTTTTTTACTTCACTTATTCTATGTCTAAATATAATAATATCAACCAATGGTATACTCACGGACATGATGATCTGAAAACGATAAAAGATGTAAAAATCATCAATATTATGTTGGCCAATGCCTGTACTATTTAAGCTTCACACTTGGCAGCAGGACACGCTCACTCAATCGCGAGTACCTGGTTTCGCTTCTAGTTTTTAATAGAAGTTTGTTATGTTTCCTTTGTTAATTGTTACTTGTATCGTTGGTTCTTTTTTCTGTTTGCCCATGTCAATGGACTGACGACTTTTGAATATCGTATTTGTTTTTCGTATTTATTACTTTAGAAGACTTTTTATATACACTAAAAATGTAGTCTCTTATTATCCAGGTAGAACAGTAAATTACTCTAAATAAGTATATGGCGAAACGGAATTACTTGTTGACTTATTATTCAATCATGTAAAAGTTCAAAGTCATACACTGTCAATGTACAAGCATTGTCAACATATACATGACATATACAACGACATT
>JAUMGZ010220239.1:0-11508 GCA_032359645.1 Pododesmus macrochisma
ATTACATACACTACAGAATAGTACAGTTTAACATTACATACACTACAGAATAGTACAGTTTAACATTACATACACTACAGAATAGTACAGTTTAACATTACATACACTATAGAATAGAACTTATTTAATGATCTTTGTATCAGTTGTTGTCGTGTCTTAATTATCTCCGCCATTTCCTCTGGCATTAATAAGATATAGGGCCCTACATAACGTGAAGAACGAGCGATGGGGAGCATGAAGGGTCAAGCATAAGCAGGGTGGGTACCATTGAGATGGTGGGTACCAGTGAGATGATGGGTACACATTGGACGGCGCAGACGATAAGAAAACTGCTGCAGTCGAACTATTCCTCAACAATTCTATTTTACATAAAACCCTACCAATGAAATCATATAAACTGTTCATTTCAGTTTCTTCGAAAACTGTAAACAAAAAAATTGGTTGTTAATACATGTACTGAAAAGTGTACAAAGTTCAACATTTACTTTCTCATTATAATCATAATGGACAAACTAGCAAAAATATAAGCGTCGTAATGTGTTCCTTCTATGAACGTAATGTGCAATTTTAGAGTACATTCATGATTCTAATCTTAAACTTTTTAGTCTTGATGCTCTTGGACTGAGGTTTTGCTCACAAGAAGTGAGTTGTTTTCCTCCGGGCAAGAGAAGGCTACATGAGGAGGTTTTATATTATCAGTAAATATACGTGCAAGGCACCTTTTTTAGCCCAGATTTGCCGTGTCTGGCATTTCTGGTTGGTTTACATTTTTTTATGTCTGTAAATATGAATATATCATTCATAATCGGCATTAGCCCAGATTTGCACCTTTTTTAGCCTAGATTTGCCGTGTCTGGATGGCACCTTTTTTAGTCCATATTTGCCGTGTCTTGCATTTCTGGTTGGTTTACCTTTTTATGTACAATCCTGTACTTACGATCAGGATTAAAGTTAGTAGTATGTTCACCTCCCAATTAACTTAAACATAACTCGGAAAGAACCGAATGTCAACGCAAGCATTTAATGGGGTAGGACGTTCACTCCAGAAAAAGACTACGTGTATAGATACATTCGGTTTTGATTCGATGACACATATATCCAGCGTTGTTATGAGTTTCAACTTAAAACACCTACACGATGCCAAACACTTAAAAAATATTAAGAAAAAGTTCATTCACTTAGGTATGCAAAAAAAGAGTTAAGGTTTTGGTCAATAATGTGCGGAGCTTGACTAGTTAATTCTCAGTCCTATTTACTTAACACTGTTCTATTTGTATTTGATATATAATCCTATAGAAAATTGAAACTATTATTAAAAGCTGTTTCCATCCTACCATCGGCCTATCTAGTATATCAACGATATTGACATAGTGATCTACTTACAATCAACACAAAAATGGGGAAGGTTACTGAACTTCCGTCTCTCTGCTGACCAATGTCAAGGTCGTTCCAAGAAATTGCTCTGACGCAAATGCGTGTTTTATACAGATAGATATGTTCTATCGAATTCTAAGGCAGAATGCAGAGTAACTGAATGCTAAAGTGGCACCCACGAGAAAAAAATTAAATTGGACGTCAATAACGAATGTATGGCGCGCGAATGTTAATATTTACGTTTGATTTCCTTTTACAAAGTGTTCCAGTAATCCACAGTTTATTTTTGGAGAGCACCGTGAGCATGATTCTTAATTAAGAATTTATGTTGGTTTCGTAACATTATATAGCTACGTATTGTTAAGACGCTAATCAATACGATGTGAATGTCATCTATAATTAAAGAGCAAGGCGCGGTGTCATAAGTCGAAGTGTCATCGAACTGTTCATATTCATTACCTGTCTTGTATACATCAGCTTTAGAGTAAGTAAAGAGGCAAATTGTACAGTTTCCAACTTGGCCAGTAACTATATATAGTGATGTTAACGTGGGCACCAATGTCTAATTAGGAAGCACCTGTTAAATGATCTTTTGCACGAGAAACGGTGTTCTTATATAACTTTGTATAATAGAGTTAATCAAAACAAATGTTCCAACCATACAACAACAAAAAGCAGAAAAATGGACAGTTCATAAGTTTGAATGGAAGTACATGTGTTGACGAATTGGAGATCACGGTTTATAACATAAATGACTGGTCTTGAGATTTCCGCGACATCGATCAGTTCAGTTAATGAGTTGTGTCTTCTAACTTCTTGTTACGCCCTTACCTATATACTGATTTCATTCACAATAATTGATGTGTATTCATAAATCGATACCAAATAGAGTACACGTTTAAAACCAATCGTAAGTACTTATGTACAAACATAAACCACGGAAAAGATCTAAATAGTTCCACCCAAATATCCCCGACGAATCCGTCATCCACGGCTTGGAGACGCTTTAGTCGTCCCGTAGCTCCATCAACATTTGCCAATCTACAAGTGAGACGGTTTTCAAGTCTGATTTATGTTCTTTGGAAACGCGAATGGTTTCAGACAATTCAATATACATTGTTTTAATATGGAATTAGCTATAGATTGGATCTTCATCAGTCAACTTTAACTGATTAAATAAACGCAAAAATCATAAATAAAAACCAGTAGTTAAGGACATTCGCTTCTTACATGAATTTGGCTACAGGACCCAGTCGGGCTCACTGTATTCTCAGACGTGAGACTTTAACTAAAACCGTCATTCCTCTTTTAGAAATATCGAGTATTCTAAATCTCTGCGACATGTTCGTTTTTTATCTCTCCCAGTAATGTGGTTTGTGTGTAAATCAAATAACTTATTGCGGTATACTGGATAGGGAAAAGATCCTTTTATGCTAATGACCTTTCTCGAACATACATTTAGTTCAATTTTAACGCGAATTGTATCGATTTGCCCTGAAATAGACAGAAGATGAATATACCTGATGATGCACGAACACTTCTGATCAGGAACACGCTGACACGACTCGTCCTGTAGTCTGAGCCAGTGCCGGAGTGCTCGCGTTCTATGCATGTCAAGGCCGTTCACGATTTGAAACAATTAAAGAGGAATTTATGGCCATTGCTTTTAAAGAAACTTAACATCGAGGGAGAAAATAAGCAGCTTTTCATTCTTCCCGGGAAATGATTGCGGTTTTTACATATAAACATCTTTCATTTATGCTAAATCTCAAATATTCACGCAGTTATCCTTAAATAAGTAAGAACTGTTAGAATTTGATGACATATCTCATGTTTCGGTTTGCTGTAAATGGAGTTTATTCATACAAGAGATAATTGAATAAAATAATAAATAACTAATATAAGCACTCCTTAATCGTGAACCTCCAGTGTTCAGAAACCCCTTGGTTTTAAACATACAATCGCACTAAATTTAGGCCACTTGGTGTCAACTATTGGCAAAGTTTATATAAGCGGCTCAGGTTATTAGGATTTCTGAGGGTCAATTTTATCAATCAGAGACCTAACGGTGTGACCACACGTATAGAGTGACCACACGTAGAAGACTGACACTTCCTAAACCACTTTTCTTGTGCGCGGGGCTTCTGTGACGCTATAAGTGTTTGACCACTATGACACGGATTTTTCACGTCGTTGGGGGCATAATTATTGTACTTGAAATGTCGCGAAACGACAGGCTACTTTCTACTCTCATCTTTAGGTTCGAGAAAACTCATTTGTATTTTTTAATGATTAAAACTGTTTAAAATGTCTTCCGTTTGAAGTCAAGAATGTATCCGTTATTACCAGGTAGTTACTTTCAGGTTGATTTGACTATAAATGTTGTTAGACCAGGTCGGGTTTTTGTTAAAGATTGTGTGCTTATAATATGTGTCTGCGTTTTTACAGAACATTTTGGCGGTTCTTGTACATATTAAGAGACTAACAGTTGGCGTCTCCGTTGTAAACTTTACACCCCTGTTTTCGAAATACTTCACAGAACAGATCCCGCACCTCATTTGCGGTCACTACACACTAGATGTGGGCTCTTTTCACCTCATTGTAAGAGTCAATAAGGTGAACTCTCTGTATTCTTCTTAGTCATGGCAAACCTATTATACATAGGGCAAGTAGTCCAACATATTTTAAGTACTTGGTCATGCGAACGGGCAAGATGAGAGAAACGAAAAATACATTAAGTAAAATATTTTTACCCATTTTACTCCTGTTTTGCGAATTAGGTACCTAAAATTGGTTAGGAACTTTGGTGTAAATATCTGCCCTGTTATCTAATTTTATTATATGATATACCTGTGATGCTCAAGCTACTAAAACCGTGTCGTGTGCTTATTAAATTTAACTGAAATGTTTATCGTTCACATTAAGTTTTGGAGAAGTTGGGTAGTCGGGAAGAACAAATAAAAGTCGTTAAATCGATTCCAAACTATATATCAAAATGTCATACAATCTAAAACTGAAAGTAGTATTGTTTGTTTGCTTCGTGTGCAGCATTTCAGCTGGAAGATCAGTGCATTTAAATCGGCTGACCCCACCGCTGACACCAAGTATAACCAAGTACACGTCTTATGATACATGCTGTTCCATTAGAAGAGACGGGAGTGACATTATAGCGCAGGGTCATGTTTCAGAGGACATCATGTTTGGTTTGGTGGGATTAAAACTGTACTTGTAAAAAGAAATTTAACACATACAAGAGAACATGCCGTGCACATTAACTGCTATAGCGTCGATACATTACTGCTGATCATCATCTTTCAATTATATCGGTTGTTAAGTTCAAATTTAATAAAATCCATCCCCGATGGCGAAGTCTTGTCGAACGCCAGACGTAGTACGCGGTGTGTTCGGCTTGATTTGAGTATTCATTCGCTAGTATGCCGTGACCGCCTTTGCTATTTAATTACAGTCTTTCTTGTCCTTTCATCTCTGTATCCTATTTAGACTCATTTATGTAGGGAATTCTGTGAATTATATTCACTTCAATAAACTTCAAGATTGAACTATTAAGTTGAATAAGTTTCAAAAGAATTTGCAAAAACCCTTGCAACATTATCATTGTGCTTGAAAAAATTACTCTTGTTCCCGATAAGTCAAGAGTTTAGCGAATAAAACAATCAGATTACACTTTCTAATCGTTGATTAAACATGTCATACCTGCATAGTTGAAGTAATGAGTTAAGCAAAGTCAGCAATACGTAAAAACGATCGTTTATAATGGTGCTCTGTACGTATGACAAATGTTCATGGATATTAGGAACTCTATCTTTGATCAATATATAATGGTTATTGATTTGAAATTGAACACTGTAAATGCTTGAACCGATGGCACCGTGTCAATGTAAAACACTAGTCAGTTATTACAATTTGTTGTGTAGTTAAACCACACGGCTTCTTACAAGTGCTGCACTTTTTCTGTTTCTCAAGTCAACTGCTGTAACGTGTCAGCCTCAAGGACGTTATCTTTAACTGGATGTAACATATTCACGAGATAGGAAATGCATGTACCTCATTAGATAAAACGTTTCATTGACATTCTTGGAACAATTCTCTCGACATAAGCACAGGGCAGATATTAAGAAAACGCGCCAACTGATTAAGAAAGCGCGACTTAACAGTACGTGGTTACGCGCCCAGGTGAGATGCAATGAACACTAACCCAATTAGATGTTTGGGTGTATATAGTTTGTCAGGGTTTTTTTTCAACGGTATTTTACAGAAGGTGCTTGCGTGTTGACGAGACGTTTTCTCTTGACAGACAATACGTACTAATTTCATATTGTGTCGGATATACTTATTAGTGTTTATACTGTTTTGTATACCTGAATGTCACCGCAACGAAAATGCTGGCTCATTTTTATGTCATTGTTATTGCGTGTGGAGTGTCGATGGGTGGGTCTCGGCTTTTTTTCTTCTGCTAAAACGGAAACACGTTTTTAATTATGTATATTCGATTAGTCAAACACAAGATAGGTTGATTCTACAAAACAAAATTCAATGAAATACCAACAACAGCAGCATCAAATATTTCAGCACCAGAATTAAAACAAGGAATTGAAATACCTAATCATCAATTCCAAGTTTCCCGCATCAGACAAGGAGTTATAAGCATATACATTTAACTAATTTGATAAATAAGCCGCTACATCAGTTGTCAACAATTATTAGGTTTTTTAGATGCGTCTTAACAAGGGAATGCTAAATATAACAGTCATAGTGAAACGGAATGGTAATTCTTAAAATGACGTTGTCCCAAAAGGTTATATAAAGTCTTTACTGTGCTAAGCAAATTATGACGTCATAGCTTACAACGATGGCGCGTGCTTTTTCTGTGCTGTCTCGTGAAGTTGAAAGACGCAGTAATTTGTCTTGCCTCCATGTCGCAGTCGATTCTTTACAAGGAATTTTCACTTTGCTGCACGATATCGACTTTCATTCTGTGTAAATTAGACTTAATCTTGTTGGATGATTGACAGTAGAATCACACCAGACAAGAAAATGACAAAAATACGTCACCAGCACCAGCTGCGTGTCCTGTCTCCGGTGTCGCCTCAGACTTGCATCGTTTAATATACATGACCCGTCTTCCACCACGTTTTGATGCAAGCTAGTACAATGTAATAAAATTGTGAGAGTTGTCCTTTTCTTTACTTTTTGCGTCATATAACCAGTTACGTATCATGATATACCATATTGGATTAATGGAATACAGTGTATATACGTCACTAGTATAGTGTTGTTGTTGTTGTTGTTTGGGTTTTTTGTAAACCTTCTTAAATATGTAGTTCTTGTCTAGAAAAACGGTTTCTACGCTAACGTTACAGTATATTCCCCACAGGTAATTGGGGTAAATGTGCATTAGCTCTGTGACAAACACCGGGTTCGTTTGTCACAGAGCTAATGCACATTAACCCCAAGTACCTGTGATATTCCAAAGTCAAGTGATCCGTTCTCGTGAAATTCAATTCCGAAGTTTGGAATGGATTCCTTGACTCGGAGAGATGACGTTACAGCATCGCAGACTGGACACAATAACAGTAGCCCGATATGCTTGACCAAAATGCAAGTATTCCGTGACAATAGTGTATTCAGGTAAAAAGTATAGACCAGCGAAGACTCCTTAATTTCACGGATGGTTACAAAGTTAAAGCAAGAGGAACTTGCCATGCGATCCGTGAACAGAGTGTCTTCAATGTCGACAAGTGGACTGCTTAATACTTATTATCAGCCTCAAGTGTGTCTGCTAGAATCGTTTAATAGATCAGCGCAGTGATGTTCACTTCCGGTAGAAAGGACAACAATATGTTCGATAACAACAAAACAGGAATGCACGTGACCAACAGCATGTATATTAAACAGTCGATTGGTGGTTAATTATATATGTTTTTATCAATGGAATTTAACTAAGATAGTACAAGTGTACATCTATTGTTATCAATAATAAAAGTAGTTAAACAGTTGGAAGTGACCATTTTAATACCAAAAGTGTATCCAATGTTATTAGTTGATTCTATGATTTTTCTTTCAGATGTCATCACATATAACATGCAATCGATTTTGGCTAATGATTTTCGTTTAGCTGAATGGTCTGCATGTTGACCCTGTGATCATAGTCGTATAAATCTTGTCTGCTTTTCTTTTTATAGCCGGGAGTTGTACGGATGTAAAGCACCAAGAGGATTATCCCCGATCGATTAGAGAGTCTGTACATGCTTCCGAGGCAGGTTTGGGCAGACGACCATCATACAAGTTCATCTTCTGCAACAACTAATGGTGTCAGCTTCGCTCTCGTGTCCTTTGGTTATTGGTGTCATGAACCCAGTCTCTACAAGTTCAAGGCAAAATACTTTTGCCATTCGCGCGTCAACAATATTGTAGAAATGATTCACCATTAATGACATTGATCAGTGTAACCATTCGGTTTCTAATTACACATACATGCGTTTTCAGCTTGCTTTGAATATGTTTGTTACATTAGTTCGAGAGAACCAAGAAGCTTTTCTCCATAGTAAACAAGATGTCCTTTATCGTCAAGCTACTTAAATTTATATCGATTTTGTTTCCGATGTTCCGTTGTCTTATGTAAACAGTCAACATGTTTGTGTTATCTTCAATGCAAGATTCATGGTCAAATGTGATACACAGTTCCTACCCATTGGGTCGTGTAGAAACTATTAAGAATCATAAAAATTTGCTTTAACGTGCAGAAAAATGCATTTTAAGCAAAATGGTGGAATAGTTTCCAGATATCAACAATGGTATATACATTTTTCTATGCACGCCAGCAAGCACACGCACACAACGTACTTCTCTTTCCATAACAGGAAAATGTTCGACAGTTATATTGTATTGTACAGTATTGCATTGTATTTTAAATTTATCGTATTGTATCGTATTGAATTGTGTCGTATTGTATTGTATTGTAATGTGTCGTAACGTTTTGCATTGCATTGTATTGTATTGTATTGTGTCGTACTGTACTATACTATACTGTACTGTACTATACTATACTGTACTGTACTGTACTGTACTGAACTGCACTTTACTGTACTGTATTGTATTGTACTGTACTGTGTTACGTTGCGTTGCAATGCGTTGCGCGGCATTGTATTGTGTTGTATTGTATTGTATTGTATTGTATTGTATTGTATTGTATTGTATTGTATTGTACTGTGTCGTACTATACTGTACTGTACTGTACTGTACTGTACTGTACTGTACTGTACTGTACTTACTGTGTTGCGTTGCGTTGTTTTTTTTCGTTTCCTGGCATTGTATTGCGTTGTATTGTATTGTATTGTATTGTATTGTATTGTATTGTAGCGCATCGCATTGTATTGTATTTATTGTGCAGATGATACAAACCTCTCGTCTGTTTCACTCTCAAAGGAACTCCTGAATTGATCTTCTCAATTATACATATTATATTAAATATTTACATGTTTGTTATCAAACAGCACAATACGAACACATCAGCCTGGAGGGTCCCTAATTCAATAGGTCTGCGATAATGTGATTGTTAGCTTCATTTCACTTACGTAAGAACCTCACATAAACTAACATCAATCGGTTGGAACTCCTACATCATGCATTCCAAGGAAACTTTATAAAATCGTGTTCTGTATGCAGCGTAATCGACTTATTTACATAAGTTTTATATGTATGTTATCTTTGTGTATTAAATGGTGTGTGAACATATACAGGTTACCCACAATACCAACATCAGACACGATTATTAATGAATTAACTTGTCTTTAAGGTTCAAGTAAATCTTGCTGTACTGAAAGTTGGGAAGTAACATAAAGACAATAAAAAACTCTTGAAACCATTAAACCGTTTTTGAAAGGTCCTTTAGTTTTTCTTTAGCAGCAGTATGTCCAAATGTGATGTTAACATTTTAATTGAATGCAAAACCTGCTTTTTATTAAAACATCAAAAGTTTGTTTACCCAAAAACATCATAATATACAGTGTTATTGCGATCCAGGTAAGCCAAGTTCCAGAGGTTGAGTCTGTCTTTAGTTGTTTTTTTGTTTTAACAAGAACCGGAAAAGTTGCGCAGCTTTGCAAGTTTCTTGAAGTTGGTACATACTGTTGCCTTGAAAAGTCCAAAAACTAGTTCTTGGATTTTGACTTAAGAATTCCGTACGAACCCTGAACACTTAATGGACAGTTTGGCAGACTATTTATGATTGTATGACGGAATTAGGACTGGGTATACCGAGTGTGACATACATAGGGCATAAGGGGAGATGGTACAAAAGTCAATTATAACTTATACCGGATTTGAGGATAAAGACTTAGATTCCCTCTTCTTCGTGGAATTAAACCAACTTTATAAAGGGTAATTGTGCAAGGCTTTTTACTTGCAATAAGACAGTATAAAACAGCTTTACATCGACCGAATTAATTACTTAACTGTCCTGAGTTAATAACCAGATGTTAAAATTAAATAAGTAAACATGTATTTAGACTTTCTCGGGACATTAAACATCGGAAAATAAACAGGATTTGAAAATAATTAACAAACAGAGCAGGGTGCAGGAAGTTTCGTGTGCTTGTCAAGTATGGAGTCCCTGTACTGCTCTATTCTCGTTTGTCCAAAACTCTGAAACATGTTATTTGTATAATACTAACCATGAATTTTAGCTGCAGTGCGAGAATAGATTCCCTCGGGTTTTCAAGTTGGAGCGGGCGTGTGCGCGTCTGCTCGAATGGCAAGGACACCGAAGAAACCTTCTAAGTGGAATTTGATCGCACGAGAGGTCATGTGTCGGGAGGAAAACGACTTTCCGTCTTATCTCAGCTGTAATGAACTACACATTTTATTCAAAACAGCTGTCACCAGAACATTTTGGAGAGAAAAAAATTTGAGAGTCACTGCTTTCAAAAATAATTGTTCCTTATCAGTACTGAAAATTAGAACTTCCTTTCTGCCACATGGCCAATCTCAATTGGCACGTGCCTAAGATCACGTGACATGTGAAGTTTTTTCTCCGGGCGTACTTTTTGGTAGAAATGACAGGACAGCATTTTAATTCTGTAAGGATTCTGACAGTAACCCACACCGCGTGATGGGAAGCGGCGCGCGTGCAAGTTAATGGTGTAAACACACGGAATTGGTTTCCCAGATCTTGGAGGGATTTAATGAGATTTTTTAAAACTTTGACGGTTGTCCGGATGAGGACACGGGGCTGGCCGTGTAATCTCGGTTTTTATTGCATCTCATCTTTTATTCATGTGTGAACTGGAGGGAGATAGATAAATGGGAAAGTGTGAGGACATGGACAACGTCCCGTACTTGGCGATAAACGGTTTTAATATTGGTTTTTACTGACCTGATTTTTGATAATTTCGAATTAGTAAACAACACACTACGTTATGCCTTACATAATCTACCGTGTTTAACAAAGGTTCACATATCATGTAATCATAAACAAAGCATTATGCAATTCTCTAAGCGGAGTTTCAATTTAACCAACCCTAGAAGACACCCCACCCCACCCCACACCCCTAAATAATACGTTCTATATTTCTGCTTTGCCTGTCCCATCCTTTCAAATTGTACGTAGGTACAAAGAAGCATGTTTAAGGGCTTATACCTGTACGGTTGCTACAGAAGTTAGCGAGAGTGTTTATCATGTTTATTAGACTCTGGACATTTGATTGTAGACTCTGGGTCATAACAATCTTATCTTGCGCATCTGATTTCAGGAAAAGTACACTTGAGAAAAGAAATGCCGCCAAGAAAAGTCAATTGAAAATGTGAGTAGTGTTTTTAAGTGATAACTGGATATACACTAGATTTTAGTAGCGATTGGAGGGGTTGACGTTTTATCTGAATCCGGAATCTGTCCCACTAACCTAGCCTGGTTACACCAAAACTTGGCACACGAACTGCGTGTTTAATGACTCCTTTTGGAAATGGATAGCATCGCAGTATCGCCATGGTGAAGGTGTGTTCAGCAGTCCACTCACGCCCGCGTTGATGTTTTCAAGTTGCACCAACTGGTTCAAATGTGTCGCTGATAGGGGAAAGGATTCCTCGGGGGGGGGGGGGGGGGGGTGGCGGATATTC
>JAUMGZ010220250.1:0-11507 GCA_032359645.1 Pododesmus macrochisma
GGTCCAGTGGTTTAGGAGAAGAAGTCGAAAATGTGAAAAGTTAACGACGACGGACGGGATTTGTATGGGAAAAGTCCACCTTGGACCTTCCGTCCGGATGAACTAAAAGTGGTAAAGAATTATATATTACCCTTACCCCAATGAAAACAATTGTGTATTCATCATAGAAAGTATGCATGAATTTAATTTTTTAAAACATGAGCAATAATTAAAGTCTAAGGGTTGTTACAGAAATAGTCTGACTGCCAACTTGATGTACTTACAACTATTGAGTAATGCTAGAAAATATTTTGCCAACAATCTTATCAATTCCTACACTGATCAGTCTAAAAACATTTCTTAAAATACTTTTTTGGTTTACTGAAAATATATATGTATACAGCAAAGATCAATTGCCTAGTTTGAGGTTATGAACCTTAAAGCCTAAAGTACAGTCTGTCAGGAAGCTAATGCTATCAGAGATACCGAGTCCAGTGAGGGCTGGATCTATCGCAAGGATATGTGTGTTGCTACTGGGGATAACACTAGACACTTAGCCTCTGTCATCTCAGGTCACAGAAATATGTTTAGGTGTACTTGCACAAGTCCCTGTTTTTAATTTGAAATACTGTGTAGGTATAAAACATTAAAATTTATAAAACTTTTTTATTATGAAAAAAAAAATTATGTAAATGGTTTGTGTGAAACTTGTATAAAGTTTGGCTTATATGCTGTATCAAGGAGACATGATATTTCCCAGTCTGTGTTATAATTGGTGGGAAGATAACTGGACCATAGCAAGCGATTGTGCTGTTGTTATCTACTTATAAACAATGTTAATGTGACATCCAGCCTGGCTGAAGTTCTTGGGCTTTAACTGATTCACCTTAACAGGCGGTTAGTGCTCTATGCTTACACAATAGCAAACAAGCAAGGCTTCACTGGAACATGAATAACACTAACAGCACCTATCCAAATGATTAAATTTGAACTTTAAGATCCTTTCAATAAAATGTTTCAATCTAATTAGTTCTCTTATTTTTTAATAAACTTATAGCAACACTCAAAAGAAATGATTGTGGCTCAACATAGATATATAAAGAATTTGTATAATTACGGTGCCTTGTAAACAGATAATGTATATATTTATACTAGAATGTCCAGAAGTTTTCCTGTAGAAAACTCTGTTGATTAAATCATCTGCTCTGCTGCTTTAATAGTTGAAAGGGAACACAAAACACACGTTACATTACTAGTATGTGTATGTGAAAATCAAACTTAAAAAGCTAAATACAGTAATCAAGATACAAAATGTAAACAAAAATTGTGGCAATAGTTCACACAAAGCTTTCACACTACATTGATCACTGTCATGTCATGTGACACAAACGTGAGTCACTACACTGTCATAGTGTGCTGTATACTCTACCTGTACACCATCCTGTCCGAGTACACCTCGTATTGTCTATCTCTGTAAATTAGCAATAACATGGATAAAACATAACCCACTGAATCATCTTGCTTTAAGATCATTGTACATTGCTTTTTTTTTATCACAAAGGTGTATCTGTTAAATTGTACTGCTTCACTCCATCATTCTCTGGGTTTGTTGAGGTGGCCAACATATTTCAAAATTGAAAACTTTAAGGTAAATTCAAAATTTGGTCAACTTGTGAGGTCAGTTCTCCATTCAAGGTGTCAATAATGTCAAATGTATTGATTTGAATAAATGCAATATGATCTTTTAACATACCAACACTTCACTTTAGATGAAAGAAAGAAATGTTTGCCATCTTTCCTTTCCATCTGAAAAAGTAATTTCAAGTCCCTAGCCCCAGAAGAAAAACAAAACCTTCTTTTTCGCTATTCTGAGGTAGAAATTGTGGATGAAACATATCCCACAAACTGTAATGAATCATTTGCTATAATGACATGTATTAATACAAATATTATCCTAACCTTCTTCTTTCCTGATCCAACTTTGGATTTTTTCGTTCCCCTGACTTTCTTCTGTCGGTTTTTCCTTTCTTTTCTCTGTTTCCTGCCACCCTTTGGCTTTTCTAGAAGACCATGCTATACAAAGTAAACATCAAAGAGTCAATATTAATCATTTTACATATATCTGTAATGAAGAATCAGATTTATTACAGATCATACAAACTATTTCATACATTTATAATTATCCTTCCAATGTAGTAATTTACTTTTTGTAACAAGTTGAATTTTCATGTAAGGCCAACAAAAATTTCTAAGTTTCATCAAAAATAAAACAGGAATAAAACAGTCATGTATTTCTAGTGTAATGAACCATTTAATTGATGTATCAAGCAATTAAATTGCAGAGACTGTTATATATATATATATATATATAAGATAAAGTTGAAGGGATTACAATGTATAGTGTATTATTAATTAGTTTATAGTCATTTTATAATGTTCCTTTCTGGCACCCTTTTCTAGATTGTTCGCAGATTTTGATTTCTCATTTATGAGCTTTTTAATAAATAATATGGTACTCTATGGGCCCCATAATATGAACAATTCTGGATGTCCATCCCTGAAAAATACTTTCTACCAAGATTGGGTGAAATTGGTCCGATAGATTGGAAAATTGGAAAATGTGACAAGTTTATGCTGCAAATGATGCATGATGGACAGACATGTTATGATGGCTATATCACACATGAGCGGTGAGTAAAAAACTAATAAACTAAGTTTGAGGTATGGATAAAAATATTCTTCAAATAAATTATTAAACATTGTACAAGTTATTTATGTCTTACGTGAGCTTTAAAAATGACCATTGCGAAATGGTTAGGATGCAACTTATCAAAATTTGAAGATGCGAATGGAAAAGAAGGTTTTACTTATTGGTGTAAACCCGATATATGCAATTGTATATATACAGTTTGGTGCAACCATGTGGCTATCCAAAATGTCGATGTGTGATTGCTTGTGTGTGTTTACGGGAGTTGTCAGACCCAATTGGTGACATATCTTACTCGGACCAATCTGTATTTGGGTTCAAATTTCTTTGCCAAATCTAAGCTGTCGTATACGAGTCCAAAACCGGAAGTCTTGCCACCACCAAATTTTGTCCTGAAGCCGAAGCAAAAGACAACGTCTGGGGTAGTTTTGTACATCTTTGCTACGCGTTCCCTGATTTCTGTCTTGGGTACCGTTGCCTTACCAGGATGCAAAACATCCACTATCTGAAAAAAATCAAAGGTGATGAATCAACAGTATTTGAAATTGTTTCAGGGATTACCTTGATCTGGAATTTGAATGATAAAATCTTGCCTTATAATAAAAATTCAATGGTATTTTTTCATTTTTATGGATTCCCCAAAATAGTTACTGACCTGTGTAACTGTGTATTCAACAAAAATCTTAAATATCAATACCCTGTAAGACAAGTTATAAAGGTCAGAAAATATTTGTTATTCTTAAAGAACAGTAGAAATTTTATTATGTATTGTGTCCATCTTTTTTTATTAAAATGATTTCAGATTGCTGTTTTATTTTCTTTACAAATGTTCAACGCTAAGTGATATAACATTACAGCTATCAGTCAATAAATAAACACAAGAGTTCTATTTATTGAGCTATAGTTTAAATACAAACAACACTTATACTGTACATTAAGTTACCATTTTGATACAGAAGCATTAATATTTTTTTTTAAAGAGATTCACATATATATATATATATAAATACCTACCATCTGCTTACGGCATAGCAGACGATTTGTCATAAATTTCCTGGTTCGGATAGTTGCCGCCCCTTCACTCTGAAAATAGACATTAATGTTTAATGAGGACATGGTAGAACTAAGAAGACTCTATATAAACACAACATAGAGTAATCAAAGATTACATAGCTCACCTCTTTATGCCTCAACCTTGAGAAATGTAAGTCTGATCGAGTATTAGGACAAATTTTAAGTCCTAAACATGGTTATTCAAGTATAAAATGAAGGTCAGATCCAACCTCTGAAACATAGCATGTGCTATGCAGCCCCGGTGTTCTCCCAGGATTTTGTTTATAGCATCATGGTAAATATAGTACGATTTATTTTATGCAATCCTGCAACTTATGTAGCGTGTTGCGCTTGTGAAATTACATGTGTTTTTTCAATAATTCAAATAAATGCAGTCAATAAAAATTTATTTTCTAATTTTTTTTAGATACTGATATGAGATATTAAACTTTCAGGAACAAGCAGATTTCTTACATTGGTTTTAAATATTTGCACCTACAATTCAAGAGAAACAAATCAGTAACACCGGTATTCCATAGCATTGATCTGTTGGACAGGGAACGTTTAGGGAGCCTCTCGAGATGTGTAAGAGTGAGCTCCCTTACATTTCATCGCACAGCCTTTGAACACGTGAAAGGGAGAATACACTGAATTCCGTGACTCTATTTGGTGCGACATAGGACTTATGATTACAGTTTTATTATTTGATGACTGTAAGTACGGAATGCATTGAATCGTTGATCTATGATAATTTAGTTATCTTGAACGACTATTAATCCTTGTTCATTTGCGTCACAACTTTTGTGACAGTTTTGTCCTGTCTTTTTTCATTTTATATTGAGTTTTCTTTTGACAATCTCTAAATGACAATCTAAAACAATTTTTCCCAATGTTTAGATCAACTGGATTT
This sequence comes from Pododesmus macrochisma, assembly GCA_032359645.1. Lineage (NCBI taxonomy): Eukaryota > Metazoa > Mollusca > Bivalvia > Pectinida > Anomiidae > Pododesmus > Pododesmus macrochisma. Next base: position 4,650 of record JAUMGZ010220250.1, read on the forward strand.
CAAAATAAACATTTGTAGCTTGCAGAAGCAGGTTGTTTTCTGACATAAATTAAGACTATCGTGCGATCTCAGCATGTTGTTTTGCCTGACCTTGACAAGTGCTGACCTAAGGTCATTGTATCACACAGCACGATGTTAATCAATCAATCTATGGACTTTTGAGTTGTTTCCTAATTATTAACACGGATAATTAACGATATCCCAACGACTACAGGTGTTAGATTGTACTGTGGGCTATCAGTGTTTATCTATGCGTGCCAACACGTGCCCTAGTCCTGTTGTAGCACAGGTAAATGACAGGTAAGTACAACAGATCTGTCCAGAAATATAGCATAGCGGTAAATTAGAATAGCGCTACGGGCAACAATTATAGCATAGCATCCGTGGCATTATAAGGGCCTGGGGAGAATGCTGCATCCTTAGATACATCAGCCATGCAAGGTTGGTTGTTGTAGGACTTGAAGTAACTCAAAACTGACCTTAACCATTCTTTTCACCACAGCATTAGAACAAAAACTAAGTGAGTATTAGAACAACAGTATGAATAGATTCAACAGAACAAGAGACATTGACAAACAAAGAATAACTGCATCAAACAATGAAGCACCGGATTGTAATTAATTAAATCAACATCACAACAATCATCATGACTAGTAATCGATGCAAACGACTTAGGACTTAAAACTAAGTGAGCAAGTCTTTAACATGGTCATTTGACCGGAAAATAAAGGTCAAATCCAGCCTCTGAAATTTAGCATGTGCTATGCATCCTAAGATACATCAACCATGTAAGTTTGGTTGATGTAGGACTTGGTAGTAACCTCAGAGCTGACCTTGACCATTCTTCTTAACCAAAAACTAAGTCCTAATCATGGTCATTCGAGTGAAAAATGTAGGTCATATGTCCAGCCTCAAAAACATAGCACATGCATTTTCATTCAGAAAGCTTCTTTCATTGGCCGTTTCCTTATTTGGAACAGGAGTTCATATATGGGAGTACTAGTACTGTATCTACCATTTATTGAAATGACCTTGATTGGAATGAAAATGGCGGTATGTTGGAAGAATACGAAAAATACCATGATGTGATTATTTTCTGGTGGATACTAGTAAGTAAATGTTACAGTGAGTGATATATAAAGTGCGAGTTTTGTATTCCTAAGCGAAGTGCTGTCAAAATTTGTCGGCAATCGAGATTAGTTTACGACATTTTTGTAATAGAAGGAACTCTGCCCCTAAAACATACAATATCAGAAAATGACAGAGGAATCTCTGCCTAATAAAACACACAACAATTTGAACACTTTAATTTTGTTCAATGAATAAGCGCAAACACTAAATAACAAGAATTGTATTTTTGTGTTAGTGCCTCCTTAGACTCAAAACCCTTCATGCATAATATCTAATTAAAGTAATTCAGGTAGGTTTTTCGTTAACAGCCAACAAATAGATCCATGTCAAAATTAAGGGATTGCAAGCTTGATGGCACAGGTTATTCATTTGTCTTAAGATCTGTTTAATAGAGAGCGCTTTAAGTTCACAAGAAGCGAACTTATAGACAACACATACGTAAATAAGATTAAAAAACATAGAAATTGACATACACTGTTCATGAGAAAACTTTCTGCAGAACGAGATGCGTATATTTTTTGGGCTTGAAGAGTTTTTCACACAGAGAAACTCATCTAGGTAAACCTTTCTGTGACCATCTGTTCGACATATTATTAACACACGATTGAGATGAACATTCGTAACAATGTCCTGTAGTAGATGAACAACTAACGACAAACCAAGTTTCGAGAAATATCTTACAAACGGGAAGAAATTTGACAAAAAGAGACTTGGACGATCATGATATCATAAGTTTGAATGACGTTTAAGTATTTTTAAGAAATTATTCCGACAAAATGTTAGTAAATTTATTTTTGGGACATGTCTGTTTAATGGGTTTCTTCATTCACACCATTTATTGACATAAGGAAAGCTTGGATTAGCCAGGATTGTGCAAGAACATTTCTCACCATGTTTGCAATATAAATCGGACGACTGAAAAGACCGGAACCGGAAGTAGTTTAAGGAGGTCACAAATGTATATTTGTTTACCTTTTTAATGCTCTAAAGCGATGTATTTGTAAATACAAGAAGGTTGACTAGTCTATAAATTGAATTTTGTTTCAACTTTCAAACGAAAGAATTTGCATAGATATTTGTCAATGCTTTATTTTGATCTTTGAACCGACACTGCTTTCAAGTGAGTTCGAATCGATGGCGGCCAAGTAAACAATATTTGCAGGCACCCGCATGTACAGGGGAACAATTTTGGCAGTGTCAGCTAAATTGCAGGGAAGATTTTTTTCGTAAGTGTATAGTGATTATTCCATTTGTATTTTGAATTTATTTTTTACGCTATTTGACGAGTAAGATTGTGCATAGCAATGTCTTGAACCGAAAAAATATCTTTGAATTTTTGACAAAACAAATTCTACTTTCATTTTCGCTAAAACCATACTGACAATCTTTTAAGCAAACGCAATCGGTGTTAAAAATTGTGCCCTTATGATTACTTCTTGTAAAGATAAGTTGTTTTCAAAACGTCTGAATCTTCCTAGTTCTTATGAATCGGAACAAGCTAAAGAAAATGGTGTAACTGTAAGAAACTGATAAATTGGACATCTTGTTTTATTGTTCATAAATTTAAACATTGTTAAAGGAAAGGTAAGAGAAAGAAATAAAGAAACATTTTTCAGACTATTCTGAAGAATAAATGACAAATAGCTTTATTATTCAATTAGATATTACCCAAAAATGGGCACACACATGAACATAGGCCAAGAATTAAATCCCTCAAATGCTAAGTAATACATCTCACTCAATCACGCAACCCCATAAAATAAATCCATATTTCTTACATGGCATACAACTAGAATCTGTACAGTCATCAAAATACCTTAACATTAGGGCTGTCACAATAAACTGGTAAATTGCAATACAGCTCATTTTTATATTGCATTGTGATACAAAGAGCGTATACCGATTTTTCAAGATATTTGTTCATTTTCTTTGTTTCAAACAAAAAAGGAGACTTTATGTGCAAAATCGGGTAAAAAAACTTTGAATTTAGTTCCATAACATAACCGGGAAAGGAATTATTATGCAAATTCAGAAACCATTCTGACTCTTGCATAAATCATTGAAATGTCACTAGCTATATAGGACGCTTGAAAAGCATTTAAATCACATATATTTCAAGAACTATTTAGATTATAATCTCAAACTGATATGACAATATGGCCGACAGTCACGGCACAGAGATTCATGTGGTGCCTAACAAAAATGCAAATAATGAAATCTTGCTACATTTTGGATGAAAATTGATCCGGTCATCTACATTTATACTGTCGCAATATATTGCGATACGTATCATGATGCAGATGCACTTGTAAAGTATTACAACATATAGGGGTATGCTTAAGCAGTATTGTGACAGCCCTACTGGACATCAACATCACAAAAAGACCTATCATGTTTTATAAACATTTCACAAATAGTCGCAAAAGCAAATTGGACATTAGGGCTCCTGTGCCCCAACATTTAAACACACAATACAAACTTTGAGTCATATGCAAACAAGACACTAGGATGGAGTATGCTTCAACTGTGTGGTCTGCACATACAGAAAATCTTATATACAGACTGGAACAGGTGCAACGACGGGCAGCTCGGTGAACAAAACAAGACTACAGATGAACTTCCTCCGTGACAGAAATGACAGTCACATCACTAAATGGTGACAACTGGACAAACTCCGACAAAGGACGGATGGACTGCAGACCGATCTATTTAAAATTAGACCTATATATTCTGCTCCTCGACGACACACTCCAATACAGAGTCTACCCAGTTTGAGGTCACCTCAGCATGACCTTTAGTCTTAGCCAATCAGTGCATCGCCTTCTTAATTGTCGGTGTAAGCATATAGCTGAATAGAATGAAAGTGCGAAGACGATTAAGAAGACGATGCACTGATTGGCTAAGATCAAAGGTCATGCTGAAGTGACCTCAAACGGGTTGTTGTTTAATAGTTCCTGTATTGGAGTGTATTGTTGATGAGCGGAATATACGGATCTAATTTTAATTAGATTGGATAGCCGACTTAGTTTAATGTATAAAATCACAAATAAAATTGTAGTCATTCCCATGGAAACATATACTTCACCTCACCAAACCAAATAGACACTCACACAAAAAACACAGCCATGCAAACAAATTCCATACTCCACTTACTATTACAAAAAAAATCCTTCGTTTGTGTAATATAGTCAACAACACATTTTTGTTTCTGCTTAAGTTTTAATCTGCTAACAATCAACAGTGATGCTCTTTTATAGGTATACCCTTCTGGTCTGCGTGTCAGACCTCGGCGCACATTGTAGGTCGTAATTATATATATATAAGTGGTCAGTTGACAGATCGTGTCTGGAGTAAGTAACTTCATCTAACGAGTAAATGCTTGCATGTCTGTAATTAATGAATACAAAATATAATGAATACAGTACACGCTTGTGTGTCTTTAATTGATATACAGTTATAAATGTCTAGAACGGTTGCTTAATGTACGGGTAAGATAACCTAGTCTAGTAATTAATATCTTCAAAGAAATTTTTACCAATGTTTTCATGATTTTACTTAACCTTTTTTCCCCATATGCATGTATTGATTAATTATTTTACATAATAAATGAGGTAATTAAACCTACAACATATACATGTACGTATACAGAAATTAAATAGACTATATAGCTATTTTCATCCACAGACAAAACTACAAAGACAATGATAAACAAACTAAAATGAAAGCGAAACATTTAATTACGAATATAATAATTATCGACTGTAGGTAGAGATTCACTTGTCCATAATTGATGATCAATTATAAAGATGGATAAAATGTAATTTATTGTAAAAAGTCTCAAGTCAATGGCCGATGGTGTATGGGCAAGCCTGCCAGTCGGTCAACAGTACAACAAAAGAGGCATGTATAAAGCATGCATTCTCATTGTTATACACGTAATAGGTAATTTAAATGTGCAGAGATTTAATAAATGACTGCAGTTAATACAATGGTTTGGTCATAATAAGATGAGCACATACATGTAACACATACAAAAGTATACATTGTTGCCAACTCTCCCTATTTAGGAGGGAGTCTCCCTATTTTTCACATCAGTATAATTCCTAAACCTTGCTTCAACTTAGTGTATTGGAAAGACCTTCTTAAATAAGGCAGTTTACACTACTATTTTATCATATAGGGTATTGTATATAGGTGTTAAAGACATTTTAAGATTTTGCTACACAGTTTCTCCCCCATGAAAATTTCAAAAAGTTGGCAAGTATGAGTACCTATACAAAAAAAGGTCTGTACCCTATAACCCTAATTTTTTTTCTTCTGATGTTACCCTAAACTGACTTGTAGTATCTTGGCCTAAACTGACATATTTTAAGATGGCCTTATATGTTTACATCAGTAGTTGCAATTAATGGCAAAAAGCACACGTGACCTGTATACAGGTACTTGACTCCATTTTGTTTTCAAGTGATGTAACATGAAGATATTTATTGCTTTGAAATGTTTACTGGAAGTAATCTTATCAGTTACACAGAACTCAGGGCTACAGTTACTTTTTAGGTCAACTGAGTTTGCTCTGGTTATCTAAATTGCAATCACTTTTTGTCCGTCGTGTGTTGGCGTAAACAATCATACTTTCGACTTCTCCTCAGAAAGCCTCAGTTAGATTTTTATGAAACTTGGTGGTAATCATCAGCCTATGGTGGGGATCAGGATTTATACTCAAGAAAGGGCTGACTCCCCAGGGGGCTGAGGGGCGGGCCATATGGGGTCAAAGAGTGCAAATCATACTTTCGACTTCTCCTAAAAAATCGTCAGTAAGATTTTGATGCAACTTGGTGGTAATCATCAGCCTATGGTGGGGATCAGAATTTGTACTTTAGAAAGGGCTGCCTCTTTAGTGGGCTGAGGGGCGGGGCCATATAGGTCAAAGAGTGCAAATATTCAAAAGACATCTCCTCCGACATGTCTGAAACTAACGGATGGATTTTGACCAACCTTTCACAAATTTATGCTTTAATGATGAGGATCAGAATTTATACTCAAGAAGGGGCTGACTCCCCTGCTAGCTGAGGGTCGCTGCCAAAAAAAATATAGTCTTATAGCATATCAAATCAAGCATAATCATATTACAGCAAACTATTTTAGCATATAGTGATCGGGTAGGGGGTAGGGGCACTTTAGGGGTAAGGGGTAAATAACTTTTTCTAAACTGTTTCAGATAGGAACTTGAAACTTTGGAACATAGTAGATGTTTGTATGGGGAAGTGTACAACTCTTTCAGATTTTTTTTTGACCTCTAAGGGCCGGGCCAGAAGGGGTTGGGTCATGGGGGTCAATCTTAAATATAGTCTTATAGCATATCAAATCAAGCATAATCTTGAGTGTTACATTTTACAGCAAATTATGTTCGCATACAGTGACCAGGAAGGTGGGGTAGGGGCACTTTAGGGGGTAAGCTGTAAAAAATAACTTTTTCTAAACTGTTTCAGATAGGAACTTAAAAACTTTGGAACAAAGTAGATGTATGCATGGGGGGGCTGCGGTGGCCTAATGGTTAAAGTCTCCAGCTTGTAATCATAAGAGCCTTCCACCTCCTAGTTCGATTCCCATCCGGGGTGTGCTAGCGTGAGAAAGTTGCCAGTGACTTTCTGTAGGTCAGTGGTTTACTCTGGGTACTCCGGTTTCCTCCACCAGTAAAACTGGCACGTCCGTAAATGACCTTAGCTG